>CM077811.1:95268647-95556147 GCA_039764185.1 Tamarix austromongolica | reverse complement strand
ATCAAAAGGCCTGATCCTCCAAGTATTCCCTCAATCACCGCCCACTATCATACAATAGAACCTCAAGGAAAACCCTAGCTAACTAGCTAGATTCTCGATCATGAGTATTATATATAGAGAAGTAGCAAAAAGAAAACTGGTACAATATAATAATAATAATAATAATAATAATAATAATAATAATAATAATAATAATAATAATAATAATAATAATAATACAATATATTAGCCATCCAAAAACTTTATTTAGTTAGTCAAAATCTAAGGTAGTAAGTATAATGTCACAATGGCAGCTTCAGCAACCGAGCATAGTCGAATCCTAACCAGGGAGTATTCTTCATCAAATACTAGTTGTGTAGCATAAAGAATCGGGAAACAGATGCAAAAACATGAAAAAGTGATAAACAAGAAGTCTTATACCATCCATCTGCAGTAATAAACAATACTAATAATATACCTGGTATGACTTTTGTTTAGCTGATTTCTCGTTCGAGGCAGACAAATTACTAAATGACTGAATGCGAGGATTATTATTTAGCTGATTTCTATTATTAGAATTTTCTATTAATTCACTACTATCTTACAAAATACCACAAGTTACTCAGCACATCTACAATTGATTAAGCCTGTTCTTGTCGAAATTCAAACATATTGGAGTCGACTATACTTACTCCCAAAACACATAACTCTATTTAAGATCGGATTATGCGACAGTTTCCTATTTAAGGCTTCACTGCACTATTTTAATTGACCCTCTAACCATAAACAACGAACAAAAAATCAAATACCTCTGTGCTCATGCTCAGGTCGCAATGTCGACACTTCTCCTTATATCTTATATGGTGTTGTAGTGGCAGTTGAAGAATGGAGGAGCTGAAGTATGGTTGAAGAGAACAGCGACTGAGCTCGTTTGTTAATCTACGAAGCTCATCGAAGTGGAGGAGGAGTGGAAATTGAGGGAGGTCGGCTACTTCGCTCGATCTGTCAGTAGATGGGAGGAGTAGGTCGATGAAGAGATGCAGAAACGGAAATGGCGATGGAGAGATGGAGAAACGGGTGCGATAGAGAGGGAGAGAGGCGCGATGGAGAGGGAGAGGCAGGTGTGAATGGGTCTGGGGGTCGGGTGCGAAGGCAAAGCACAGTCAAAAGTTGAAACAGAAAGGGGCGGGGCAGAGATGATTATGCGCGACAAACAGGTCTTACAAGACTTATTTTTCTCCCATTTTTGTTAATGACCGTAAGATCTAATTTAGATCCAATGGTCATAAATTGCTCCTACATTTGTATATAAAATGTTGTTTACATATGACCAAAAATCTATATATATATATATATATATATATATATATATATGATAACAATTAAAATAGAGTCAAAGAATAATCTCATGAAACAAAGAAAATAGTATCAAGTCTCAAACTCCAATCTAGGGTTTCAAGATATTTCCCAGCAATAAATAATCAACAAGACATAATTATAAAATTAATTACACAAAAATATATATCCAAAATATAAGTTAAAATTAGAGAAAGAAATGACTAGAATCAATTATAGATGAAAGATCAAGAATTTATTCAAATGAAAATTAATTTCATCTGAAATAAATTCTATCGGTATAAAATTATTCTATTTATTCTTCTCCTTTCTTGGTTGGCCTTGAATTTCTATACAGTCCTTTTATTTTTATTTTTTTTCCAGTGCAGATGTGTTGAACTACACCCTCTGCTCCCTTGACTCGCTTTTTGTGTTGTTTTTCTTGCCACATCATCTTCTATGTTGCGACTTACATCTTTGTCTCTTATTTCATGCGCCCGAATACTTTTCCTCTTGTGCTTCGTCGCCCGTCTTTTTTCTACAACCATCCTCTCGCTGGCTTTTTTTTCTCTACATTCTAGGTTGTCCTCTATATATTGCGTTATGTTCCTTTTATTTTCGTGCAGCTCCTGTATCTTCTCTCCTTTGTGGCTCTCATTTGTTTTCTTCCGCTTCTATCATCCCTACATGTCAACCCTTGCTGACCTTTTCTGCGGCTTTTTTCTTCTTCTATTTCTTTCCGTTCTTTTTTTTTGCTTCTTTGTGCTGAACTCCACATCGGCCCTCTCCTTACGTGGTTCCCCGGTCTCGTGCCTCTCGTCTCCTCTTTAGTTTTCGGGCCTCTAAGCTTTTGGCCTTTAGGTTATTGGTCCAAAGGTCTAACTTTTTTTTTCTTTTATTGAAAACTTACCTTCAAAATAAAATTAATAAAAATAAATAAATAATGTTATATTTTAAATTTATATAATTATTATTATTTTAACTTAAATAATAATATTTATGCAATTATTACTACTTAAGTATAAAATCACAATTATTCACCTATATTATTTAAATAAAATACTAAAATATAAGATTATAAGGATATAAAATATGTCAAAAATATAAACTTATCATTAAGCCAACCAGGATAAATTAGGATTTTTAGGAGTAAACCTAGAGGTTAATTATTATCACATATGGAAAATGGGGGTAACAGGCCATATCACCCCTCTCCCCCTTGTTTTGCTCTCCTGGTTTTGCTCCTCATTTTACTACATGTAGCCTCAACTTATACACTCCTTATACCCTCCTATGTTGACCCAAACTCCTCGACCATTCTACAAAACCCTACCTCTCTCGAGCTCCCTTGCGCACCAAACTCTTCCTTTCTCCCTGTCACTACTCCTTTCCTTTCACCATTTTTATTTATTGTAACGTCAACCTCCACTAGCCTCCCTACCTTACCATCAACCACCTTCACCAAAGCCTCATACCCTACACCGGCCATCCATGCAGTAGCTCCCTAATCAACCACGTATAAAACCTCCACAACCTCCCCTTCCTCACTCACCGTCTCCCTTTTTCTTTACCTTCGGCTCTCCCCACCGTAACAACCACACCACTACCGACCATTGTTATCGTTCCTCCCCCTACACCTTTGGCAATTCCTATAATAGCCACCCTCAAGCTGCACCTTAACCCACCAAAGTCTTCCCTTTACCTTAAACCATTTCGGCCAAAGCTCCCCCTCCCATTTCTACCCAAACTCCCCTCCATTCTTTAACCTTTAATGCATCTCTTCTTCTCCATTGGCTACACCTTGCTCTATCATTTTTCCCTCCCTACACTATACTATTTTATCGTAGTAACCTCCCCATCAATGACACACAACATAGTTGCTCTTCCCTCCTTCTTAGCCACACCCCTCGAAGCTTCCCTCTCTTAATTACTCAATTTTCCTTGGCTTTCCTCTTACTTAATCCACTAGTTAGTAGCGCTAAATTATTTTAGTAATTGTGGGTTATTATTATTATTATTATTATTATTATTATTATTATTATTATTATTATTATTATTATTATTATTATTATGTTGTAATATTATATGCTAATAATGCATGTGTTTGGATGTTAAATTCCTAGGTATTGCTTGAGAGCTTTAGAGAAGACCTCTCTTGTATAAGCTTGGATTAGGTAAATCCAATCACTCATAGGATTGTAGAAAATTATGTGCATTCATGCTAGAAACTTTTAAACCTAGAATCATGCTAGGGTTTATGCTTTTCAAGTATTTTAGCATGTATGATGAAATGATAATATGTTGAAAGGATGATATGCTTGATTAATGATAATTAAGCTATATGCTTAGTAATATATCAAATTTCTTACATCCACATGTCTAAGATTTTGTTAGGGATTCCATTACTATCATATATGATTCGAATTTCATAGTATATGCCTCATGAATGCTCATGCATGGAAGTAACGTTATAATAGTTCATATGGACACATATGTGCGTGTTTAGGACTAGCTTAAGATAAATTCTATTTCATATGGCCTAGGGTTGGAGATATGCTCTTACATATACTATGATGATAATATGCCTTTTTAAATGATTTTTTATGCTTTAAATGTGCACATGTGTGTTCTACGAAAGATGTGGTATGTGATAGTCACATGATTAGCTTTTTAGTGGGAAAGTGGAAAATATAGTTAATCGTCGAAATGCAAAGATTACCTACTTGCTAAAATAATGTGAAATATTTCCTTATTATCTACTCATGACAAATATCTCATAATGATAATGTTTTGTACAAAAATGTGTAAAATGTGGAAAATATGGTTTTGAAGGTTATTTCGGTAATTTTAGCCTAATTTATCAGTTATAAGCAAACAAATGCTAGGATTTCATCAGCATTTTGATAGGTTGTCCTTAGATTTTACTTGTCTTAACATAAACCTATGACATTAGGGTTTATCTAAATAACGAGAAGTAAAGGAAAAAATGGTTAAGAATGGAACATGAAAATTTCTTATGCTATATGTGACTTATGTGATCACCTCATAAGATGTTAATACTTAAAGTGAAAGACCTTGAGTTGGGAATGGTTGCTCTATATGGGTCTCTACCTTAGAAGTGAGGTGTTAGCCCTCGTTTTTAGTTCATAGGTGTGCCATTGTACCCCCTAGTTTTTAAGGCCTTACTCTAGTCTATAGATGACCTATGTGCCCTATAGTAGGTATCAATACTTAAGGACTAGGTGATCAAGGTTTGGAGGATACTATGGTTCTTTTAAATGCCGGTACGACCAAGCATACCACTGTATCCATGGATTTAAGATAAGGGTATTGTATTGCTTTCGGGCCCCAATATGACCAGGTGTTGTGTCCCTGAGTTGATCTGTATCCCTCTTGAGGAAGGAACTGAAATGAAAATGTTTGTTGTATAATAAAAGAAATGGATTATTGGTTCGACAATTGCCTTAGTGCCTTACCTTGGTATTGGTTTGGTAGTTCCTTAGTAACTTACCTTGGTATTGTGATGGATTTTTGGTTCGATAATTGCCTTAGAGTCCTACCTTGGTTTATGTTAGATTTGTTGGTTTGGTACTCGCCTTAATGTCCTACCATAATGTTGTTTTGGATTGTTATTTTAGTAGTTTCCTTAATACAATTTAAAATAATGAGAAGTAGATTGGTATATTTTGTTGTTGAGTTGAGACTTATACCATGATATATGTTTCTCCATGAGCATTGTTTGTATGGTTTATGCCTTGTGCTTATGTATGCTATTCGGTTTTTATGCAGCTATATGGAATATGGGTATGATGCATCCTACAAGGTACTATGATTTACTTGATACAAGGAATTTGTACTAATACAAATTTTGTAGATAACTATGTGAGGGCCATAGAATGACATGAAGCTTATAAGTTCGAGTAAGACAAGTGATGTCCTTGGGAAAAGGTTCTACTTTTAGAATGGCCATTTGGTCTAAGCGTTAGGGTAAACGGAGGGTGTTGGTTTTATTACAATCAGTTTTCCTTCAGACTTTTAAGTCCCATACTCTAATTTGGTTATATTGTTATACTACGATATTTATTCGTAATTCTATTATGTATTTTTTCTATTTCCGCTGAATTATTTTAGTTGAGTTTTGTTTTAGCCTTAGCAATCAGTATAAGACAGGTGAGGAGTTGGATTTGTGCTAAGTGTGTTGGTTGATAAGTTCATATTTTGACATATTTTATACCCTTATAATCTTAGTTTTTAGTATTTTATTTAAGTAATATAGGTGAATAAATATGACTTTATGCTTAAGTAATAATAATTGCATGAATTTTATAGTTTAAGCTTAAATGATAATAATTAAATAAATTTAGAGCATAATATTATTTATTTATTTTCATTGAATTTTATTTTGTATGTATTTTTTTTAAATAAAATAATATAAAAAAGAAAAAAAAAGTCGAACCTTTTGCCGAAGGCCCAAAGGCCAAAAAAGGAAAAAAAATGAGAGCCTATAAGTAAAGGCAGGAGGAAGAAGTCAAAGAAAAAAAAACAAACAGGAGAATAAAAAGAGAAAAAAACTTGGTCATCTTAAATAAATTATGCTTGGTAAACTTCCTGATTATTTCTTTCTCTATTTTTAATTTATATTTTGGATATATATTTTTGTCTAATTAATTTAATAATTATGGTTGGTTGATTATTTATTGCTGGAGAATAGATTGAAACCCTATATTAGGGTTTGAGATATAATTTTATTTTTCTTTGTTCAGTGAGATTATTCCTTGACTCTATTTTAATTGCTATCATTTATATACACACACACACACACACATATATGTCAGGTATAATTTATATGGTGCATGCCTTATTCTGGTTTCCTCATAAGGGATAGTATGCAGGATTATTTACCTCCTAAGTGGCCGTATAAATATACTAGAATCTATATGTATAAATTGCAGCTAGGTTAGATAATAATTCACCTAATAGTTTTTTGATTCTAACCGAAGTAGTAAAACGTTTAGATACGCGTAGATTAAAGAAGGAAAATATAGCTAGACTGGGTACTTAGATTGACATCCTTCATATTATACTTAATACGTTAAATCTAGTTAAATATAGAAGCTACTTGTTGCTGCTATACTATTAGTATTTAATAAGGTTAATACCGGTGTTTTGTCATATTAGCTATTTTAGAGAAGTAATATAAGGTGTATGGACCTACTTTTGGTGCAAAACTTGGTCAATCTCATTCTCATGATTAAATAACGACTTAAAAATTAATATTATATTTTGACATAATCTAGTGGTGGATTTCGAATTTCTTAGCATATTTATCATATATGTGGTTATTCATTATTTTTATTATTATTTTATTTCATTTTATTTGTTACTCTTATTATTTTATTATTTTTTATTTTTAAAAACCCCCATTAGTGTTTTTCTTATTTATTTATTTTGTGTGATTTAGGATTTTTATTTTTATTTATTTATTTAGCTAGTTAAATATAGGTGAGTTCTCTAAATCCCTAGTATAGAACGATATCCTTTTTTACTAATAATACAATCTTCAACAATAGAGTTTAAATTGTGTGTTGGCTGCTGCCACACCAATTTTTGGCGTCGTTATTGGGGATTGGTAACTTTATCTGTATTTTACTAGCATTTTTTGTGCATTTTTTTTCTTTAGTTTGTTTTCTTTTTATTTAGTATGTTTTACTCGATTAAAGTGTTTCACTTATTTCAGATATCCAATGGTGAATGCATACAAGAGGGAAATCATAAGGAGAGTTGATACCAGTGAATCTTGTGTTAGAGAGATACTTCGAGCAATTAGGAAGTTAAGAATTTCTAGTTATCCTTCATCACCAAAACTTGAAGACGAGAATTTTGGTTTTACATCATCACCAAAAGATCCCATCTACTTCACTCACATGGTAGCTAATAGGAGTTTACGGGAGCTAGCAGCCCATAACATAGTTGAAGCTATACCTACATGCAAAGCCTATCCTGAGCTAGCTGATGGGAAGTAAAAAGACTTTGAACTAAAATCTAGCCTACTTCATCATCTTCCAACATTCCATGGGCTCCCAAGTGAAGATCCAAATAAATTCCTAAAGGATTTTCAATTTGTACGTGTCTCCATGTGCCCCAAAGAGGTAGACCTTCAAATCCTGAAGCTCAAGGCATTTCCATTTGCCTTGATGGATGGTGCAAAAGACTGGCTTTATGAGCTATCAACAGGGCAAATATACTCATGGGAAAATTTGGCAAGTGCTTTCTTAGACAAATATTTTCCAGTGTCATATGTCACGGTACTCAGGAAGAGGATCATCAGGATCTAACAAAAGCCTAATGAATCATTCCATGCATACTATAATAGGTATAAGGCATTGCTATCGCATTGCCCACAACATGAGATAAAGGAAGAGAATTTGTTGTAATATTTTTATGAGGGTCTCACTCTACTCGAAAGGAATATGTTGGATGCAGAAGGTGGTGGTGCTTTTATGGATAAAGATCCCATTTCATCACAATCCCTATTGAAGAGCCGAGCCTCCACTGCACAACAATATGATGGTCTTTCTACTCATACAAGAGTAAATGAGGTGAGTGTAAATCAATTTGATGATAGACTTAATCAACTCACTACTCTTGCTTCACACAATGCAACAACTATTGGAGTTGTTACCACTTATGGAGTATGTTCAGCAATAGGACATTTGAGTGATAAATGCCCACAGATGATGGGATGAGAGGACTATGCGCAATAAAATTCTATTAGATTTTTAAGTACTTATCATCCAGGTATGTTAAACCATCCTAATTTTCATTAGTATGCCTAGAGTGATCATTAGTGATGGAGGATCATACTTTTGCAACAAGAAAAATTGAAGTGGTTCTACGCAACTATGGGGTGACACATAAATTTTCTACACCCTATCATGCTCAAAATAGTGGGCAAGCCAAAGTTTCCAACCAGGAAATAAAGAAGGTACTAGAGAAGACCGTGAGTCCAAATAGAAAAGATTGGAGCCTAAGTCTAGATGATGCTTTATGGGCTTATAAGATAAACTATAAAATGCCCATAAGCATGTCTCCCTTTTAGCTTGTTTATAGAAAGGTATGCCATCTACCTGTGGAACTTGAATACAAGGCATTATGGGTTGTGATGAACCTAAACATAAGTATAGACTATGTTGTAATGCATAAGAATCTACAACTTCATGAAAGAAGAAATAAAGGATTTTGCATTTGAAAGTGCTATGGTATATAAGGAGAGGACAAAAGCTTTCCATGATAAGATGTTCGTGGAAAGTCATTTGTTGCGGGACAAAAAGTGCTACTCTACCATTCACGTCTTTGCTTATTTCAGGTAAGTTGCGTTCTAAATGGGTAGGCCCTTTTATTGTTACTCTTGTTTTTCCTTATGGTGCCATACAGATCAAAAGTGAGAAGATGGGAAATGAATTCAAATTCAATAGTCACAGGCTTAAACCCTACTATGAAGCATTCATAAAGCATAGCGTTGAAGAGGTGCAGTTGCATGAAGCACCCACCTTGAAGGAGTAAACCAAGATCATGTCAGGCTGAAGACATAAAAACAAGTGCTACTTGGGAGGCAACCTAATGTGATAAGGGAGTTTTCTACCCTTTAGTTATTTTTATTTATTTATTTTATCTCTCTATACTTTAAAATATATGTTCCTTTAATTGTTTACACATTGAGAACAATGTGTGATTTAAGTGTAGGGGTATGTGTTTTATGTGTTTGCATAAAAAAATAAAAAAAAATAAAAAAATTGAAATAATAATAATAATAATAATAATAATAATAATAATAATAATAATAATAATAATAATAATAATATTTTGTTTTGTGTTTTTAGAGTCTTAGGAACCCTTAACTAGTTAATGAGAAGCATATCTTTGAAATCTAACGAAAAGATGATCATAAAATTAAGATAAAGTAAGTGGAGATTTTTTGTGTCAATTTCGATATAGGGAACACATATCTACATGTATAGATGTGAATGGAGAAAGAAAATGTATGATTTTTTAACCACCAACATGGCATGTTGAGATCCATCACATTCCTCGGTGAGCTTTTGAACCATATATACCTTCTTCTTTTTCTAAGAGAATTAACATGAAATTTTCTACTTTTCTTGGCTTCAACGTTTCTTTGTAAACCTCATATGTGTTTAATTACTTTGATCAAATTATTTTCCATAGCTCTTGTAATGGCTTACTGAGATTACCAGAACTTACTCTTGTGTTAGTCGAAGCTTAAAGTCAAAACATGCTATGATTGAGAAAATAATAAAAGCAGCTTAGGAATTTTCCTCCACATGACCAAATAACTTAACCCTAAATTGTGTATACATGATATACACCCCATATAAACCCTTTGGTCCTGTACATTGATCATATATTTTTTTCATTACCTGCATTGAATAACGTTTGGGCCTTAATATCCCTAACCTTGCTTAAAGCTAGTGGAAGAAAATCAAATCATTATGGATAAAGAGTGATTGTATATGTGAATGTATGTAAAATAAATATATGTATTTATGCTAAGAAATGAATTGGTTATGTGTAATACCCCAAATTGAGGAGAGTGTTATAAGGATTGATTTGGCTACTTATATCAACATGGTATACCATCCTTTTGGTGATTCCATACTAAGAACTCCACAGTTAAGTGTGCTGGCCGTGGAGCAATTTTAGGATGGGTGACCTTCTGGGAAGTTCTGAAAATTTCTCAGAAAGTGCGTGAGTGAGGACAAAGCGCACTAAAAGGACTCGTGTTGATTTGTGGGGTCAGCCGATCAATCCGGAAGCACTCCAAGGTAGCTCCCGCCTGATCGTATCGACTCGGGGTGTTACAAATGGTATCAAAGCGAAACTGCGACCCTAAGCTGAACTTGGATGAGCCAATCAGCCACCTAGCGGGACGATTCTTGGGATAAACTATATTTGAGACGGTTAGTGGTTGAGGCGCAATGAGGATGTTGCATTCTTTGAGTGGGGGTGAATGTAATACCCCAAATTGAGCGAAGTGTTATAAGGATTGATTTGGCTACTTATATCAACATGGTATACCATCCTTTTGGTGATTCCGTCCTAAGAACTCCACAGTTAAGCGTGCTGGCCGTGGAGCAATTTTAGGATGAGTGACCTCCTGGGAAGTTTCGGAAATTTTCTGAAAGTTTCTCGGGAAGCGTGTGAGTGAGGAAAAAGCGTGCTAAAAGGACTCGTGTTGATTTGTGGGGCCAGCCGATCAATCCAAAAGCACTCCAAGGTAGCCCCGCGTGGTCGTGTCGACTCGGGGTGTTACAAATGGTATCAGAGCGAAACCGCGACCGTGAGCTGAATTTGGATGAGTCAGTCAGTCACCTAGCGAGAGGATTCTTGGGATGAACTATATTGAAACAATCATTGGTTGAGGTGCAACGAGGACATTGTGTTCTTTGAGTGGGGGTGAATGTAATACCCCAAATTGAGGAGAGTGTTATAAAGATTGATTTGGCTACTTATATCAACATGGTATACCATCATTTTGGTGATTCCATCCTAAGAACTCCACAGTTAAGTGTGCTGGCCGTGGAGCAATTTTAGGATGGGTGACATTCTGGGAAGTTCTGAAAATTTCTCAGAAAGTGCGTGAGTGAGGACAAAGCGCACTAAAAGGACTCGTGTTGATCTGTGGGGTCAGCCGATCAATCCGGAAGCACTCCAAGGTAGCTCCCGCCTGATCGTATCGACTCGGGGTGTTACAAATGGTATCAGAGCGAAACTGCGACCGTGAGCTGAACTTGGATGAGCCAATCAGCCACCTAGCGGGACGATTCTTGGGATAAACTATATTTGAGACGGTTAGTGGTTGAGGCGCAATGAGGACGTTGCATTCTTTGAGTGGGGGTGAATGTAATACCCCAAATTGAGCGAAGTGTTATAAGGATTGATTTGGCTACTTATATCTACATGGTATACCATCCTTTTGGTGATTCCGTCCTAAGAACTCCACAGTTAAGCGTGCTGGCCGTGGAGCAATTTTAGGATGGGTGACCTCCTGGGAAGTTTCGAAAATTTTCTGAAAGTTTCTCGGGAAGCATGTGAGTGAGGAAAAAGCGTGCTAAAATGACTCGTATTGATTTGTGGGGCCAGCCGATCAATCCAAAAGCACTCCAAGATAGCCCTGCGTGGTCGTGTCGACTCGGGGTGTTACAAATGGTATCAAAGCGAAACCGCGACCGTGAGCTGAACTTGGATGAGTCAGTCAGTCACCTAGCGAGAGGATTCTTGGGATGAACTATATTGAAACAATCATTGGTTGAGGTGCAACGAGGACATTGTGTTCTTTGAGTGGGGGTGAATGTAATACCCCAAATTGAGGAGAGTGTTATAAAGATTGATTTGGCTACTTATATCAACATGGTATACCATCATTTTGGTGATTCCATCCTAAGAACTCCACAGTTAAGTGTGCTGGCCGTGGAGCAATTTTAGGATGGGTGACCTTCTGGAAAGTTCTGAAAATTTCTGAAAGTTTTTCGAGAAGCACGTGAGTGAGGAAAAAGCGTGCTAAAAGGACTCGTGTTGATTTGTGGGGTCAGTCGATCAATCCAAAAGCACTCCAAGGTAGCCCCGCGTGGTCGTGTCGACTCGAGGTGTTACATTATGTTTGGTGGAGGAATATATATATTAAAAAATAACTAAAAAAAGAAAAAAGAAAAATTAAAAATTAAAAAAGAAAAAAAGAGTAAATAATATGATATAAGGAAGAGAGGGAGATATGGAGATGATGATGAGAAGGTTCTATTCATATTATAATTGTACCTCACTGTTCTATTTTGGTGTTAAGGTGGAGAGGTGTATCATTGATGTGGAGTTAATTTTTATATTTATCTAATTATCAGAGTTCCATTTGCTCTCAATCTTTTTAGCACCACAATCCTAGAATAATCTGTATCCTTCTATACCTTATACCTGTTACAACCAATAACTAAGTCCTATTTGATTATTGAGATGTGCAACCTTTGATATGATGGATATTAATCACAAGAATTAAGCATATAGTTTAATCCATTTGGCAGGTATTTGATATATTTTACAAGGTTTTATCCACAAAAATATGAGCTTTCTTTGTTTATATATGAGCCGTTTTTTTATCTTTATCATCTTATTTCACATACTTGAGTGCTTTTATATATTTGTACTCATGAATATAAGAGAGAGAGAAAGAGAGGGTATCCATAGTGATGATAGATCTTGATGTGACTAAGGCGTAGTAGATCTTCGTCCATAATATTTATCTATTCATACATGTCATGTTTATATGTGAACTATATGTGCGAACCCTCACGAAACCTTACTCGTCTTCAACGGGTGACTTAGAGATTTAAATGACTTGTTGCACATGCTAAATGTAATTGTGTGACCTACAAAAGTGGCTAGTTAGTTTAATTTTATTTAGTTAGAGCAATAACTTGCCTAAGGACAAGCAAGAAACTAAGCGTGGGGGTATGATAAGTTCATATTTTTGACATATTTTATACCCTTATAATATCAGTTTTTAATATTTTATTTAAGTTATATATGTAAATTAATATAATTTTATCCTTAAGTGATAATAATTACATAAATTTTATTATTTAAGCTTAAATGATAATAATTAAATAAATTTAGAGTATAATATTATTTATTAATTTTTATTAAATTTTATTTTTAAATATTATTTTTAAATAAAAGATTGTAAAAAAAAAAAGAGTCAGACCTTTGGCTCAATAGCCTAAAGGCTGAAAAATAAAGGATGAAAACAAATGAGAGCCTACGACTACGAGTAAAGGCAAGAGGAAAAAGTTAAATACAAAAAACAAATGGAAGAATAATGAGAAAAAAAGGTGCATGAAAATATAGGCCAAGGCTAAGTCAGCAAAGGGAAGACCGGGACTGACAGGCTGACAGCATGAAAAATTATGAGGGAGAAGAGACAGCGAGTGAGGGCAATAGAAGATAGCTGAGAAGTAGCGTGAGGGACGTGCGAAAGGCCAAAAAATGAAGGGAGAGAGCCAGATAGCTCTGACAGGTGCTAAAAAAAAAGGGGCAGCTGTAGACGTGTGTGGTAGTAGTGTAGTACGACGCACAGAAGTCAAGAAGCAGTAGGGAGAAAGGCCCGTTAGAATAAAATAAAGAAGGAGGTAGAAAAAGATACCGCACAAAATTAAGAGCCGCACGAGAGAAAACGAAGACATCAGGTGGAACAAAGAAGAACAGTAGTGCGAGGGCACAAGAACCGAGGAGCATAGAGTAGGCCAATGAAGAAGCATATGCTGAAGAAGAAGAAAAAAAGAGAATGAGAATAACTCCATGAAAACAAGGTTGAATGAGATAGAAATAAGAAAGAAAATTTACCTGGTAGAATTTATTTTAGATAAAATTAATCTTTTATCTTAATAAATTATCAATCTTTCATCCATAATTAATTCTGGCTATTTTTTATCTATTTTTAATTTATATTTTAGATATATATATTTTTTTGTAATTAATTATATAATTATAGCTGGTTGATTATTTATTATTTGAAAATAGATTGAAATCATATATTAGGATTTGAGATATAATTTTATTTTTTTTTATTTCGTGAGATTATTCGTTGATTTTATTTTATTTTAATTGCTCTTATATATATATATATATATATATATATAGGATTATTTACCTACTGCCCGCACGGACGTAGCCTAACCGTTGAGGCATGGTTAGTTGGTACAAGAGGATTATTTACCTACTAAGTGGCCATATAAATATACTAGAATATATATGTACAAATTACAACTAAATTAGATAATAATTCACCTAATAGTTTTGTGATTCTAATAAAGTAGTAAAATGTTTAGATACGTGTGGGTCAAAGAAGGGAAATGCGGCTAGACACACTTAGTGTACTAGTCTATGTACTTATATTGATATCCTTTCAATTATACTTAATGCGTTAAATCTAGTTAAAAATAGGAACCGCTTGTTGCTACTTACTTCTAGTATTTAATAGGGTTAATATCGGCGCTTTGTAGTGTTAATTACTTTAGAGAAGTAATATAAGGTGTATGAACTTACTTTTAGTGTACAACTTAGTCGATCTCATTCTCATGATTAAATAATGACTTAGAAATTAATATTATATTTTGACATAATCTAGTGGTGGATTTCGAATTCCCTAGAATATTTATCATATCTGTAGTTATTCATTATTTTTTTTATTTTTCATTTTTCATTTTATTTATTTATTTTATTATTTTATTATTTTCTATTTTTTAAAACCCTCATTAATATTTATTTATTTATTTTATGTGATTTAGGATTTTATTTTTATTTATTTATTTAGCTAATTAAATATAGGCGAGTCATCTCAATCCTCACTATAGAACGATACCCTTATTTAATAGTACTATAATCTTCAACAAGTGGGTTTAAATTATGTGCCAACTACGGCCACACCAACGGTAGCACCCAACACTTTAGTAATCAATGCTTACATGAAAAACAAAAATTTCTAGCAGGTAAAATGAAGGTGTTACAAGTTGTTATCAGAGCTTTTATTTTAAAAATCCTCTCTTTTGTTTGTGAACTATTCTATTTACAAAGTGTTTTAAAACCTAATTTAGCCTTGTGAGGATTATGAGATAGGGATTATATTTTATTGGTCATAGCACTTGGAGTAATACTCCTAAGGTTTTGTTGGTGAAATTTGGAATAGAGAATTGAGTTTGATCTTGGTTGGGAGTTCGAGAAAATTTATTGTTGGTAGATGGTTTGGCTGATGAAATCTAAGGTGATTTGTTGTGTCTTGTAGGATACCATAGAATATCTATTAAAGCATCATAACTACCTATTGCACGCTTTAGGATGTTGCCTGGTGAGGATATCAAAGTCCACGTAAGGTGGCTAACTACAAAGTTGAACCACATGGTGGAAGAAGGCATGTACATTAGGCCTTATATGTTTTAATCTAACCATTTGTTGACGACTCTACCTTAAGTAGAGCCATGAATTTTGGCAAGATAGGTGTATAGGGATCTGTTCATGACAAGTGTCCCACATCCCAAGTTTATGGAAGATGAGTGTTTCTTGTTACACTACAATCAGCTAAAAAGAGAGTTGACCATGATAGATGATGCATGGAGAACTAGGATGGGAATACCGCCAAGTATTGCCCTAGACTATATGAGTGAGTTTGATGAAGTGGATGGGTCTCCTTATGATTTGGAGAGAGAGTAGATGATACTGCATTTGATAATTAGGCATTTGATGCTGCTACGTATTTGAGCCTCCAAGGTTTTGATGGTGATGATTGACTAGGATAGGTTTTCAGATTTTAGTTAGGCATTCCATGCTTAATGTTTATGTTTGGTGAATGATTATTAGGTTAGTGATTTATCCTTGTAGTACGTGTAACCCTAGTAGATATAAATTTCCTTTGGTTATGACGTTCTAACTATTATTGTTGTAAAGTTTGTGAGCATGAATGTTGTTTGACCATTAGGTAAGAATGTCGGTACTTCTTTTAATGCATGTGTACAATGTTATGCAACCCTTATGAAGCATGTTATTAATATTGTTAGCCTTTGGATGATATGGAGTGCTATCCTTCCTATAGGTGGCCTTTGTTTATGTTCATTAGGGTTGTAACCCTATTATCCTATCTTCTTTGGTATTATGGCTCTAAACTTGAACCTAATGCATATGGAAGAGTTACTCATTGTAGTAGTGGAGAGGGTGGAAAAGTTATATCCATAGCCTCAGCTTCAGCTGCCACATCCAATACCTATTTAGGTTGAGAATTGGCTTAGAGAGGTTAGGTTTCATCACCAACTTGTGTTTGAAGGAGTTGACGATCCGACGGCTTTGGAGAGGTAGATAAGGGAGTTAGAAAAGATCTTTAGGGCTTGTGATTGCCCCAATGGAAATAAGGTAGATGTCGACACATTCAGCCTATGAAGGAAAGCAGATGGATGATGGAGAGGATACCAACTCCGAGCAGTTGAGTTGGTAGATACTTGGAAAGTATTTTTTACGACTTTGAGAGCACACTACTATTCTTTTTATGTGTTTCATATAAAGCATGTCGAGTTTTTAACCATGCAGCATGAAAGCATGTTGACTAAGGATTACTTCAGTAAGTTCTCCAAGCTTCTTACTTTTGCTCTAAAGACAGTTGGCAGTGAGAAGATAGATTCTCATCGATTTGAGTAAGGGTTGGACCTACGAACCTAAGAGATTTTTGGAGGAGAGATTATAAGAGATATACTCATGATGTACAAGAGGACTTGTGCCCTAAGGAGGATATAGGAAGCTAAAAGGGGCCTTAGTAAGGGCCACTAGATAATTTTTCAGGATCATGGAGGTGATAAGAGGGTTCAATCAAGCGCGGAACATAATCAACCTAGTGGCGATCCGCCTTCACAATTTTTTGGAGCACAGTTCAAGAATAACTGACCTTTGAGGCACTATCACTGCAAGGTGTGCAAAGGAAACCACCCATGCAAGGACTAACATGATAGAATGATTTAGTGCTAGAATTGTGGCAAGATGGTCTACAGAGAATTTGAATGCTACTTTTCAATAAGGTCATAAACTGATTTCATGCATAAAAAATGTCTACAAGTATTTACACAAAAGGATGCTCAAAATCAGTCATTTTTAAGCCCTTTTTCATGTGAGATGACTTGCAAAGTTCACCATAAATTCCATGAAAATTATTTTTGGATGCATAATACTTTTTTGGAAATCTTAAGATGTATACTTTACATAAATAAATAAAAGACGACATACAATTTTAACCTCTATAATTCAAGCTATGGTCTTTCTTTAAATGCACAATTTTGAAAGCTGAATCCACCAATCAACTGGTATCTCAAAACTGATAGACTGGTTTCTCAAGACTAGTTAGCTGGTTTAATCTTTAGAAACATGTATTTTATCCTATACTTAAACACATTATCTGATCTGTCAATACTAGTTGATTGGTTTAAATACTAATTAATTGGCTTAGGCATTTTTTAGAATTTTTTTTCCGTTTTAATTTGATCGTTAAAGTACTTTTTACACCCAACGGCTAGTGCTGATTTTTCTCATCTTTTAGCACTATATATAATATTTGTTAGAATTTAATTAACATTAATTAAGCTAGCACAACTCTTCTAAAATCATCATTTTTATATCTTATAAATAATCAAAAAGAGTTTTGATTTCACACTTTCAAATATAAATTAAACTTCTATTGTGCCCAATTTGTTTTTTATATTTAGCTAGTGATGCGTAAATCAAAGTGGAGGAAAGGTTGGATCAAAGGCTGATGTTTTGGAGATGTCACCCATGACATTAAGCAAAAGAAATGAAGGTTTCATATGGATTAAACTCGAAGAAAACATGTTGAAGATGCAGGTTGGTTTTCAAAGGTTTGAATCAGCTTCAAAGTTTCGAAGGTTGAGATCAATGGAGGAAGGATATGCCCCGGGCTTTTCCTTTCTCAAAGACGACTCAAATTGAGAGAGATAGACGCAGGCTCTGCTAGCTCAAAGTTGTATTCAAATTATTTATATTCCATCCATTTCATGCGTGTATAATAGTGTATATATAGGGAAGAAGTTCTAGCTGGTTCGACAAGCCTTCCAGCCGGCACTCAATCTTAATTGAAGCCCATTAATCTTGGTTGAATTAAACCCATATAACACTTAATCCTAATCACAATATCATTGGTTAAATGATACTAAGGATTAATATTACAAATCCATACTGTAACACTCCAAAATTCACTACTTTTTATATAAAAAAAAGCGGAAGAATTTTAAATTAAAACCCACGAATTCTGGGGATGTTACCGCCACACTTAGTATCAAACCGGCTCTCTCTGACCATTTCAATACCAAGTGCTAAGGCTAAAGAAAAGATTAACGATCAATTATAAATCAAGACAAACTAAACTCCAATTAAGCATTACATGGTTGTAAAACAAAATCAGAGTACGCATAAAGAATTGTAATTCAATTCCAAAAGAGAAATAAACTTACAACCAATAAAAGATTTATTTAAAATACTCAAGATAAGGTAATTATTCAAAAGGATAAATTTGATACAAACAAAATAACAAACGAACGTAAATCGTATAAAGAATGACTATGGTCACGTCAATCTCGAACTTGAGCCAAAACATGCTCAACACACAACCCCGACTGATATCTCGCCCACCTGCACAAAGTCAGAAGGGGCATACTACTCGTGGGAATGAGCAACACCTATGAAAAGGGTGATTAGTAACCGAGCACTAAGGCCAACACATAAAATTACGTAAACCATGCATTAGAATAAAAGAACATAAAGGCCAACATGATAACATAATAATGAACCATCATTCGGGTGGATACATAAAGGCCAATTTATAGTCTGGATTAATTATTTAATTAATCTCTGATCAGAAATCGATTCACACCATACTTTTTATCAAATTCATGTGAGTACGGAAGCCCCCACTATTATAGCCGATGGATCGGAGGCACATAGGGTATCATACCTTAACCACTATTATAGCCGGTGGATCGGAGACACATAGGACTACGCATCCTAACTACTATTCCTAACCGGTGGATCGGTTGACCCCAGCTCACATGGTGTTCCACTGTAAGTAATTAGTATCTTTTAGGTGCTTTAGCAAAACTCTAATTTGTGTTTATTGAGCTCGGGAACCCCCACTATTATAACTGGTGGATCAGTCGCATATAGGATAAAAATCCTAACCACTATTCCTTACCGGTGGATCGGTTGGTCCCATCTCAATATCTTCCACTTTAAGTAATTAATATCTTAAGTATCTTTTTCATAAGCTTTCACCTTGGACATGCATGAATCATTCGCTTTACACTTCACACATCACAAATCATAGATTCTACCATCATAATTACACTTTAATCACCAATTACACATGATACAACAAAAACCTTAAGCAGCCACACCAAACCCTAATTAACCACAACAAACCATAGTTAACCAATCCAACCCCTATTTAACCATAACAACCATAATTAGCCATTCCAAACCCTAGTTAATCACAACAAACCACAATTAGCCACTCCAACACTAGTTAATCACAACAACCCATAGTTAATCACTCAAAACCCTAATTCAATCTCCTCCATACCCTTATAATGCTTCTGGTACTATTTTCCATCCAAAGTGTTCAACCACTCAAACAACGCTTACATTACCATGCTCACATCCCAAACCAACGTTCCATACATAAATTGCACTCCCATGCAGACATTATATATCCCATGCCAACCTTAATACCACCATGCAAACCCTAATACCACCATGTAACTATTAATACCACCATGCAGACCCTAATACCACCATACAACCATTAATACCACAATGCAAACCCTAATACCACCATGCAACCATTAATACCATCATGCAAACCCTAATCCACCATACAACCATTAATACCACCATGCAACTATTAATACCACCATGCAACCATTAATACCATCATGTAAACCCTAGATTCTGTCATACAAAACCCTAAATTTAATCCACACAAAACCAAAGATCCATCCATACCAAACCCTAGATTCAATCCATATAAAACCCAAGATTCATTCATACCAAACCCTAAATTCAAACCATATAAAACCAAAGATTTATCCATACAAAACCCTACATTAGATTCTCCCATACAAAACCATAGATTAAATTCTCTCACACAAAACCATAATGAAACCATAAATTAGATTCTCCCATAAGAAACCATAAGTTATATTCTCCCATACAAAACCATAAACTAGATTCTCCCTTATAAAACTATAAATTAGATTCTCCCATATAAAAACCATAATTTATATACTTCCATACGAAACCATAAATTATATTTTACTCTTCCACACATGGATCATTATAATACTTAGATTAACTCTCATCCCTTGGTCAAATTCTTTCCCCATCCTCCTTTTTCATCCTTTCTCCCACACAAACTATATCAACATCCTCACATGCATGTCTTACAGGGTCACAACACATATCATCACATATACATAATACATATGCCATGCAAATACACAAAAACATACTTCAACTCCACATCATACCACATACAACATAATTAATAATGATAAACATAGGATACATAGTATGCGAAGCACATAATACATATAAACACACAAAATGCCTTAGTAGCACCCTTACCTAAAACGACACTGGTCTTGGAGCACAGTCCTATGCCTCCTTAGGGCTTTGACTGGTCTCACCTATTATGAGGGAAAAGCTAAAATTAGACTCTCTCCTATCAAAAATACTATTAATCACTAACTTATTATAATACTAGGTTTTTAATAAAATAATAATATTTATAAAATAACATTAACTAATTACTAACTTTGCTAAAGATATAGAAATAATAGAAATATTATAAAAGTTGATAATATAAGATTGAAAACTTTACTCTATTAATAATAATAATAATACTAAAATAATAATAGCAAAGATACTAAAAATAATATCAATGATAATATAACTAGTAATAATAATAATAATAATAGCAACAATAATAATAACAAGGACATTATTCAAAACAAAGTGAAATAAAGGATTCGGCCCCCTTTACCAAAATCATACTAATAATAATATTAGTAAAATAAATAACAAAATTTAGTAATAATAATAATAATAATAATAATAATAATAATAATAATAATAATAATAATAATAATAATAGCAGCAGCAAAGATAATAGTAAAGTAGTTGTAATACTAATAATGGAATAATAATAGTAGTAATTTGAAATAGTAAAAATAAAAATAATTATAATTATAATAACAATAACATATTGATATTAATAATAGTAATAATAGAAATAATAAGAAGAATAATAATAAAATCTAATTAAAAATACAATAGGGTTTCAGCCCTCAACATAAATAATAATAAAAACATTAATACTAACAATAATAATACTACATATTAAAATAATAATAATAATAATAATAATAATAATAATAGTATTTATATTCAAATAAATGAAATAAAATAAATTAAGGCTTGTAAAAATAGGGAAAAGGGTTGAGAGGGTCTAGGGTTCAACCTTAGGCTGGAGAAGATGGGCGGTACCAGAGCTAGTGCACGACGACGACTATAGTGGCCTAAAAAAGGAAAGAAAAGGGTAAAAGTTGAATGTTAGGAAAAAGATAGGGAGAATTAAGGTGGGAGTTGGGGTGTTTAAGACTGCCCAGAGGGAGAGGAGCCATATGAGGGTAGCGACACAGCCAAAGGTGGCGGCGCACGGCGGCGGTGGCAGTGGTCGAATGGAGAAGAAGGAGAGAAAGAGAGGAGGAGAGGGAGGGAGAGGAAAAGAAAGGTAGGGGAAGGTATCTGCAGAAGAGAATGGGAGGTGAAAAAATGGCGGAAGCGGCAGAAGAGGTGGTTAAAGGTGGCGCAAAGGGTGGCGGAGGTAGAAAAATAGGTTGGTTGAGGGGGCTACTTCGCCCAGCCTCAACGGCTTGTGCAGGAAGAATAGAGGGAGAGGGAAGGCACAGTCAGTTATAGGGCGGTGCAAGGATGAGTTGGGTGGCCAGAACGGGCGGCGAAGTTGGCCAGAGGCGAAGGAACTGGAGTCTAAAGGGGAGGCGGTGGTAAGGTCGGGGAATTCTGGGTGAACAACCAAAGCTCAATACAGAGCTCAAACCGGGGGTATTTATAGGCTTTAGAAGAGTGGTTAGGGTCTGTGGATCGGCTAGAGAGTAGGATAAGTGGGGTTAAGGTTACCGGCGGCGAGGTTGGCTGGTGGGAGTAGAATGGGGCAAAGGTTGTACAAGGAAAGGAGAGGGAAGATTGCATAAGAAATGGAGATTTGGTTGGGTCAAAAGGGCCGGCAATTTGGGGGGAAGAGAGAGGAAGAAAAATGGCCGGTCAAAATGGTCGTAACTGGTGGCAAAAATCGTGGCTGGGCGGCGGTGTAGTTATAGGCTGATCGACATCGGGAAAGGGAGGAAGAAGAAAGGGGGTTGGACCGGGTGATCAAGAAAAAAGAAAATAAAGGAAATAAAACTGGTCGGGCGCGAGGGGATAAAAAAACTTAAATGGAACGCAGCGTTTAGAGGAGGAAAAAGATAAAACATGGCGTAGAGACGGTGCAGGAAGGAGGTCGATCGCTCGATTGGGCTGGGCCGAAGAAAAAGGAAGGAGAGGAAAGGGGGACTGGGTCGCGGGAAAGAGGTAGGCCTAAACGGGGAGGGAAGGAAAAAGAAAAAGAAAAGAAGAAGAAAGAAAAAGGAAGAAAGAAAAAGGAAAAAGGAAAAAAAGAAAAACATGAGGGTTGGGTTAAATAAATAAATTAAAATATTTGAGATAGTTAAAAATAATAATATTTAAATCCCTTTTTAGGCTAAATTAGGATTTTTAAAATATTTTCTTTAAATTTCATTTTAATTAGCAAATCACTCTAATTTTCTTAAATTAAATTATTTATAAAATTAATATTAATTTAAAACTATTTTCTCCTTCTTATTTTAAATAAAATAATTTATTTAATTAATTTTCAAAATAAAATCATTAATTAGTTAAAATACCAAAATTTTTCCAAATTAAAATACTTGTAAATTTCTTCTTAATTTTCCCTAACTAATTCCCTTTTATTTTAATAAAAATGATTTATTTAATTAATTTTTCTAATAAAATCTTATTTAAATATAATTTTTAAAATTAGAAATTTACGGGGCATTTCATGTACAATTAACTATGATACATACATGAAATTATATCAAACCCTAACTTACATAAAATACACTTATAGTTAGGGTTTACAACAAGTTAATACAACTAATGAGAATCATCACCATATCTTCTTGTTGTAAAGTATCATCTCATATATGCCATAGTCTTGCATGCTTTGAATACTTGTACACATTAAAGTGTATTAACATCTTCATCTTGCAAATATGTGACATACCTACAAGAAGAACTTGAATGGTTTTCAACACCAAGCATATACAAATTATCAAGAACTTTTAATATGATAGGCTCCAACATTAAGAAAGTTAATTCTTCCTTACCTTGAGAATTAAGATGAACATGACAATCATTAGATGCTCCTACATTAGCTATATTATTCTTACACTTGTAATACTTGTTTATATATCTTGTTTAATTCCCTCACATTTGATTATAAACTTTCATTTCTATATTTTGTGAGGAATCAATTGTAAACACAACAACACTTCAAAACTCATTATGAAGAGGTTGTGTGTGTCTAGAATTTTAAGTGAAGTCACTGGATTTGTATCTTCATGAGCCTAGAGAGGTTGAATAGACAAAGGTTTAAATCATCTCTTAGAGGTTTCATTGTGATTGTAGGATCATAAACCTAAAAGAGTGATCATTATCAATACATAATAAAAGAATATGTCAAAATCCAAAAGGAAAGACATTTTTTTAGTGGATGTAGAGGTGTATTAGGCCCTTGAACCACTATAAATCATTGTGAATAATCTTTCATTCTACCCTATTAAACCCCTATAGGTTTATGTATATGCAAATTCAATGAACTATCTAGGAATTTTAGGCACATAACCCCTTGATAATGAGTTTTGAATAATGTTGATGTGCTTACACCTGATTCCTCAAAAAATATAGAAATGAAAGTGTATAATCAAAATAGAGGGAAGTAACAAGCCATATGAATAATTATTATAATTGTAATAACAATATAGATAAATATGAAGAACAAATTGAGTGCTAGAGAAGTTAGATTTAGATTTAAAAGTGAGAAATCAAAACTCTCTTTGATTCTTTGTTAGGTGTGAAAATGATGATTTTAGAAGACTTGTTCTAGCATAATTGATGTTTATTAAATTATAAAAACTCACATTTATAGTTCTAAAGGATGAGAAAAATTGGCACTAACTATTGAATGTAAAAAAAATACTCCAATTGTCGAATTACAAGCAGAAAATCTCAAAAATGATCTGACCAGTAGATCGGTATTCAAATGAGTTGACCGGTTTAACTAACCAGATGATGAGTTTAATCAGATTCTAAAAATAATTTTGTATGGAGAGTAAACCATTAAATTGGTTTCTCAAAACAAGTCCATTCCATTATTTTTAGAAACAAGACAATTAGTAGATTCATTTTTCAACATTGTATACCTTTAAAAAAAATCATACCCTGACCTACATAATCAAAATTGTATGCCTATTTTTTTTCTTTAAATAAGACCTATTAGATTTCCATAGCAATATTATATATCCATAAATAATATCTATAGAATTTATGGTGAATTTTTCAAGTCATCTCATATGAAAAAGATCTTAAGAAATGATTGATTTTGAACATCCTTTGTGTAAATACTTATAGACATTTTTTATGCATGAAATAATTTTATAAATTTTAAAAATGATTTTGAAATAGTATAAATTTATAAATAATTGAAAAATATAATTGCTAAATACATAAATTATATGTACATAAACCTAAGACTATAACATACTCCTTGAAACTCAAGACTTGGCTTTTTTGGCACACTTGTTTATCCCTTCATTATTTATATTTTCCACATATGAAATTGATGTTCATGAAGCTAGAGTATTATTATGTTGTCCTTGTTGATCTTTGGCTTATTATTGATATATTATTTGTAAATTTGATCTCCTTAGCACTCCTTAACTTAGTTAAGTGTTAAATACTTTAATTTTTTACTATGATACACATGTACACTTAACAAGATAGGTCAATTTATAATTGAGTTTGTTATCATCAAATTATTTTTTTTAACCTACAAGGTCAACATGATGATTTCCAAAAAAGTCATCCTATAGAACCTTCAAGTTAATCAATCGATCTATCTAAGGGAGTGGGTAGCCATCTTTAGGACATGCTTTGTTCAGATTTGTGAAGTTGAAACACATTCCCCATTTTCCATTGGATTTTTTTTTACCATGACTAGATTGGATATTGAGTTGGCATATTTTACCTCTTGGATGAAGCTTGAGTAGAGTAATTTCTCTACACCCTCTTAAATTACTTTATGTTTTTCAACTCTAACGGGTCTTTTCTATTATTTTATTGATTTAAATCCATCAGTTATACCCAAATGATGCTCAATGCTTTGGGAAGATTCCCTCTAGGTCAAACACCATCTAGGCAAAGAAATATTTATTTCTTATGAGAAAAGCTATGAAATCCTCTTTATTAATGTCCTAGATATCCTTGTCTATCATCACTTTGTGTTCTTCATCCCCTAACTACTTCACTTTTCCTCCATGGCAGCATGAATGTATTCTCCATAGACATTTATGTCCTCTAAAAATAGGCTTTCTTGTTGTTTTTGGTAGTTGATAGTCTTAAAGTGCACCATATTCCTATTGCATATCATTATTACACCCTTCTCTAGTCGCATTAACAAAAACTATCATTAAAATTCTAGCCATAAAAATTTTATCCTAGAGCTTATTATGGGAATCTCACCTTATTATCATGTTGTATGTACCCGAGCAAATGTCAACTATAAAGTCTATTTGATATTCTTGAAATCCCTCAACTGACCAACCAATAAAGTGAGATCCTCCAACCCGTGAAACACCCTCAAGGTGAAGTCTTATTTACCTATAATTCTTTTGATAATTCTAATTATTTTTAAGCTTCTTTAAATATAACATCAACATAAGTGTATGTGTCCATGAGGATCCTTTTCATCACACAATTTAGGATATATACTTCAATAACCAAATGTTCATCATGATACTCCACCATACTCAAGCCCTCATTATTCACTTTGAAACTAAATTCCCATTCATCCATTCTTATTTTATTGTTTATTCCATGGAAGTTAAAATTTTTGATGTATGCTTTTAGGGTCACATTGTAACACTCTCAATTTTAAAACCAAAAAACTTTATTTTTATCACAATGTGGAAGTGTTTGAAAAATAAAATTGGGGAATGTTGCCATCACATCAACCATGAAAGAGGTGTGATCGTCACTAAACCCATATTTGATGTAAGGCAAAATGAAATAAGGAACAAAAGATGCATGAGCATAATAATAATGTAACAATACAAGATAATAAGGACTAGAACAATATCATAGACATAATGAACGTAGTAGTTTTATAAAATCAAATATAGGAATCGAGCAAAGAGTTTAAATAACAGGAAATACAAAAACATCCTAACACAGTGGGCAAAATACTTATAACCAATTAACTCAACTCTTATTCAAAATCATAAAACTCTAACCCCAAGCAATGGCTTACTAATGGCTCATGTCATCACCCTCAGCATACTCTAAATGAGAGTCGTAATCCTACAAATCATCATCTACTCACTAGACCATAAATTAAATCATCATAGTGACCACACAAGTGCGGTATCAATATGGTAAAGTATTGGTAAAATATGCTACCTAAACATATAGTAAGGGTCATGTAGCACATTGAAGTCACATAATAGCATGGCAATATCATATTGATCTGACTCAAGTACAACAAGGCATGCTCGATGGAAATCATAGAAGTGTAAAGATGTGGTAATTATGTGTGATGCATGCAATATAAACCTTATTAGAATCCATCCTTAAATGACCACAAAATTCACAATAAAATCCACACATAACTAAATAGATATTTTAACAACACAACATAAGACCAATTAGGTGTTTTACTGTTCTCACACCAAACACCTCATTAGACATAAAAGCCTCCAATTAGGTGTTTTACAGTACTCACAACAAACACCTCATTAAACATAAAAGCCTCCAATTGGGTGTTTTATAGTGCTCATAGCAAACACCTCATACTAATTGGGTGCTCTATAGTGCTCACACCAAACACCTCATACCAACTGGGTATTTAGAGATGAAATCAAACTTGACCCAAAAGTAAGTCTCAAATACAATCATGGTCATTCATATTAAATCATGTCAATCATAATTGAAATCATAATTAAAATGTTGTAAATACATGGCAGTATCAACACAAAAGGCCCAAGAGAAACATAATAAATTATAACAAACCAGTCGGCTTACATCCGGACAAATCAATTTGTCCTTCAAACTGGTCGAATAGTCTAGTCATACCATACCTGGACCAAGTCAATAAAAAAGAACCAATTGATTGGTTGGCATCACTAATCAACTATTCATATGAACCAGTAGATTGGTTTGGTTCAACCAGTCAATGGTTTTAAGTAGAGACCAACCCATTTTGGCCTGTAGAGAAATCAATTGTTGGGTTTGGCCAACCGATCAACTGATCATAGAAACCAATGGAATGGTTTAGTCCAACCGGTTGATAGGTCTAAGTAGAGACCAACTCATTTTATTTGCAAGGACACCAATCAATGAGTTTAACCAATCGATTCACTTCTCATCGAAACCAGTTGATCAGTTTACCAAACCAATTGATTGATCTCATGACCACCTGATCACAAACTCCAAACCATTTGACTGCTCAAAAAACTAGTTGATGGGTTTGAGGAACCTATCAATTGGTCATGATAAAACACAATTCGACTTGCGAAACACACATCAAATTTTACCATAAATTACCATATTAATCTTATCATGCTTCTATGTCAAAACACACATAAAAATAGATGCTACACACATAGAATCACATGGATACATGGCAATATACATACTTAAACAAATCATGAATAATAACCCATTTTTATGCTTAGAATCATAGAATTCCAACACCACTAACTTGGGAAGAATTATACCACGTGCTCATAACATAGAACACAATCAAATCATGCTCATATAAGAACCAATACATGGAACCCCAATATACTACATAAACCTAATTATGTTAAAGATAAGAATATCTTACCTTGAACCAATTCTTCTAGCATAAAACTCCTCCTAGATGGCTTATCTAGTGGAAATTTCATTCCTGAGAGAGTCAAAGTAAAAACCATTGAAAATCATTTTTCAAAAATTAATTATATCCAAATAAAGGTTAGAATAAGAAGGAGAACACAGAACATCACGTTTGTCTCAAAAATAGGGCGATAAGGGAATAGCTGAAATCTTCACCCTTTGTCAACCTTAACTCTTCCATTCTTAAGGAAAGCAAGAGAGATCTAAAACCAAGATTAGAAGAAGATAAAAGAAGATAATGCTTACATAATCAAAGAAGAAAATTAGAGAGAGTCTATATTTTTCTTAGTAGAGAGAAGAAGAGGGAAAAATGGAAGGATGCTCAACACACAGGAAAATTTCCACAAGGATTAGGGAGAAGAGAGCAAGAAAAAAAGTGAGAAATGAAATTAGATAAGCAATAAGGAGTATAGAAGCAAAGTTGGTTGACATTCTCAGGAAAAGGGGGATTGAGAATGGTGAGGTTGAGTGTGGGCAAGCTAAGAAGTGATGGCTAACTTAATGGGGTGGTAAGGAGTTGAGTGTAGTCAGAGGTGGGCATGGTAGTGGGTTGGTAAGTCACGAAAGAGTGCATAATGTCAAGCTCGCAACCCCATTCGCTAGAAGAGAGAGGGAGAGGTGAGGGAGAAGAGAAGAGAAAGAGAAAACTTGCCTCCAAAAGTGACTTTTTGAGAAAATTTTACTAATTAAAATTATATAATGATCTAAATATTGTAAAAATATTCCCAGAGCAATAAAACATGTTTATTATCTCAATTGGACTTAAATAAGAAGTTTTCATAATCATTAGAGAAAAATTCAAACCAAAATAAGAAGTGGATATAAAATTGCGTGTAAACCTATTGATCAATTTGGGCAAACCAATCGATTGCTTTGTCGAGAATCAGAATGTTAATTTTTCTAGCACACCAATCAATCGGTTATATAAACTAGTGGATTGATAAGCCTGAAATTCACATTTTTATTAAAATTTCAAGACCATTTCAAAATCAAAACTCATTTAGTTTATATCAACATAATTAACTTTAAAAATAATTTGAAGGATTTTGGGATGGCATATTACAACAATACCCCATAAAAGAGACTTTGTCTCTGATGTCAAGAAAAGAAACATATTGTTGTAAGTTTAAAACATAAGTAAACCCTAAGCCATAAACCAAAAGAATAAAATAATTAAGGGTTAATACCCCTTCAAAGAGATGGTGTTACCCTTGTAAAGAACCTAAGTAAACAAATTTGGATATTTCGTCTTGATCTCCACCTCAGACTCCTAAATGGCCTCCTCTACCTTATGACGTGACCACAAGACCTTCGTGAGTGGAAAAACCTTTGAACATGTGTAATACCCCAAATTGAGTGGAGTGTTATAAGGATTGATTTGGCTACTTATATAAACATGGTATACCATCCTTTTGGTGATTCCGTCCTAAGAACTCCACAATTAAGCGTGCTAGCCGTAGAGCAATTTTAGGATGAGTGACCTTCTGGGAAGTTCTAAAAATTTCTCGGAAAGTGCGTGAGTGAGGACAAAGCGCACTGAAAGGACTCGTGTTGATTTGTGAGGCCAACCGATCAATCCGAAAGCACTTCAAGGCAAACCCCGCGTGGTCGTGTCGACTCGGGGTGTTACAAGATGTAAGACCCCGTATTTTTTAAATCCAGATTTATTGAGTTTAATGATGTTATTAGCGTAATTTGATGTAAACAATTAATTATTTTAATTTTGATTCGTTTTATGGATTTATCGACGATTTTGAATTCATAATTGAATGTAATTAATCATTTTCGGGAAGTAATATTTTATCGACGTTTTAATTAATTGAATGTAATATTTTCGGGAAGTTTAAATTAAAAATATTTTCGGAACTTATTTAAGAATTTCTTTTTAAAATTAATTATCTTCCGTTCTACGCTTTTTAGTTTGCGGAAGACCGATTTCGGAAATTATTAAAATCAGTCTTGATTTATTAGAATTTGACTTAAATATTTTATTATAGGTTTTTAAATATTATTTCAGGGTCTTATAATGTATTTCCGTAAATAAAATAAATTTTTTTCGTTCGATGGTAAATTCTTCCGAAAATGTTTCCGAAATTCTTTATATAGCTTTTTATTAATTTTAAATCTTTGGATCGTTTCGAAATGAAATTTCGTTAAATAAAATTTAGATAAAATCTTTCGATAAAAACTTTAAATATCTAGTATTTTATTTTTACTTGTATTCAAAAAAAAAAAACTGTCGGGAGACCCCGAGCCCCCTCTCTCCCTTTTCTCTCTTCTCTCCCTTCTCCTTTATTTGCCCCGTGAGTCCCTGTTCCCCGACTCCCTCTCCCGCAACCCTAACCCTAGCCTCCCTCGCCCCTCTCCATCTCCCCAGCTCCTCCTCTCAGCCCCTCCCTCCTTCGCCTGCCGAGCTCCGACTGCCACCGACCCGCGAGCAGCGCAGCAACCCACCGAAGCAGCAGCGGCGGCAGCGGTCGAACCAGCAACAGCAGCGGCAACACAGCAGCAGCGCGTAGGTCGTGCTATCGCCGCCGGCCACCGGCGAGCCTTGCTGACCACCGGCGAGCCACCCCCGACCCCCAACGACGCCTCCCCAGCCTTCCCTTGCCCCGTTTTATCGGTTTTTGTTTGGTATAATTTTCGAGAAACCCTAACCCTTATTTTGATTAATTGGGTATGATTTAGCTTGTGATAAGCTAAATTAATTGTTTGATAATGTATATATGTGCTGTAAGATTGATTTGGATAGGTTAATTGTGTGGTTGTGTTGGAATTTTGGGAAAATTGGATTTTTAGCCGGGTTATGCCCGAATTTTTCGGATCAGTCCGTTTTTGCGATTTCGGACAAATTGATTATACAATATACTTTAAAATGTATCCAATTTCATTTTGGAACCGTCAATTTGAGAAATTTATGCAGGTTTTATCGAAATTTGATTCCTAGGTCAAATTCGGGGTGTAATGAAATTGGGTCGTATAATTGAGCCGTCCCGCTTAATTGATTTTATAATGTTGTTTAAAATGTATTTAATTTTATATTGGATGTGTTGATTTGGGAAAATTGTACGTAATTGATCGGAATTGGATTTTTAGGCCAAAACTCCCGCGGGTTTAAATTGGATTATATAATCGGGTTATTTTATTCAATTGACTATATAAATTACATTAGAATATGTTTAATTACATTTCCAAACCGTCAATTGATATGTTTTGGCAAGAATTAATCAGATTTGCGTTTCGGGCTCAAAAATCCTAATTGGGCTAAATTGTGTATTTCTTTTACTAGTTTTGAGCAATTGATTATTTGATATGTTATAAAATGTGTTTAATTGCATTTCTAAACATTCAATTTGATTAGATTTATAGAATTTTAACGAATTGTATTTTCGGGCCTAAAACCCTAAATTTCAAGTGAGATTATGAAATCGATTACTTGTATTGTTGTTTTTCTAAAATTGAATGTATAGAAATGGTATTAATTGCCTTCTAATACCTTAATTTGAATTAATTAAATTGAATTACCTGAGTTCGTGTCGTGGGCTTTAAAACCCTAATTTTGAAGATTGATTATCTGGAATTGATTAATCGGAAGATTGTTTTGTTGAATTTGATTATCTAGATTTATCTAAAATTAGTTTAATTGTGTTTTAAAACTATCAATTTGAGGTAATCGAAGTGATTTGGCTAATTCATAGTTTAGGCATAAAAAACCCTTATCTTCGGGGATGATTTTATAAAATTGATTTTTGCTATGCGTCTTTTATCTAATCGATTTCTATCTTTGGGTTTTAAATCATTTAAATTATGTTTTAACTTAATCGGTTTGAATTTGGTGTTATGTAAATGGTTGAGTTACCTATTTAGTTATAAAACCTAATAAATAAGTTATTTTTAATAAATTAACTTATGATCGATTATTCTTTCTCGGGCTTTCCAAATTAAGTTGAAATGTCCCAAGCGATATTGTATTAATCCGTTTTGATTTAGTTTTAACCTTAAATCTTAATAAAGCTATGCTTTTAAGTTCTAAGTTTTGGCACGTTTTCTAAGAAAAATCATTTGTGTTGTTTGTGTTTATTTAATTTGAATATGTGAATTATTGATTGATAGAATAGTTTCTAATTTAGTTTTCGATTTCTATCGGATCTAGGAAAGCTTTCTCGTGGATCCACGAGCTAGGGATCTCTCTCTCTCTCTCTTATCTCGCTTAGCTAGCTTCGGATCCAGGTAAGTCTCTACTTACCTCTACTTATGGGTATTTAGTAAGGACGAAGCTATGGCCTTGTGCTATGTGTAATATTATGTGTTGATGAATGATGAGTATGCCATGTTGATGAATGATGAGTATGCCATGTTGATGTGTATTATGCATGTGTTATGAGTAACCTGTTTTGTGTAGCGCAGCATGGATCCTGAGGTATGTCGTGTGTGCCTTATATTATACGTGTATGACATGTTCCATGTTTGATGTCGATGTTGATGATGTGACTTGTTATGGCCCTCTAGGACATGCATGCTAGGGTTTTGAGTAGCAAGAAATGATAATAGAATAACAACGGGAAAGTGGTTGTTGGGAAGTTGCATGAGGGAACTAGACCTTGCATGGGCATGACCCTTACATATGAAAGTTGATTTGGGTTGTAAGTAAGAGTTTGGGAGAGCCTTGGAATGATTGGAGAGTTATTATGAAAAATAGTACGTAAGTTAATGCATAAGAGACCTTATTAGGGTTTTGTGTGTAAGTGGGTGTTGGAGAGGTTGCATGGAGTGTTTAAATTGTGCATGGGAATGAATCTTACGTAAGGAAAGTTGATTTAAGAAGTAAATAAGATAATGTCAAAGTTACGGGTCCATTGGAGATTTGGGTGCAAAATTTCACGTGGGTCGATGTAAGGGTGTCTAAGGGACCCAATTAGGGTTTTGGGAGAAAATGAGCAATTTGAAAGGTACAAGGGTAAAAATGATCAAGGAGGGATGGAGTATGGGGTTGAGAGTGAGAGTCCACTTGCATGAAGGATGAGTATGGGCTTCTAAAAGAGAGAAGAGGTTTTGGGGCAAAGAGGGAGGTTACTTGAGGAGGAAGTAAAGTGCTAGGGTTTGGTGTGGCCAACTAGGGTTTGGCGATCACATGCGGAGTTGGGGAATAAAGGGATATATTTTGAGAATTCCTTAGTAGAGACGGGATGCGAGACAAGGAACAAAGTAAAGTTAGGATGAGTAAGAAAGAGTTGGGCCATATAGGCCCAAATTAGGGTTTTCCAAGGAGGAGCCCTAGAGGGGTGAGGACATGCGGAATCGATATCGTTGTGTTAGGGTTAGCCCACATTCTCAGGAGAGTGTGCCCTTACTACGCTTCCTTATGTATAAGAGTAAGAGGGGATGGATATCGGGCGTGAGAAGGGGGGACAGTCTCAAGATATGGGACGGACCTCCTCGAAGAGAAGGAGTAGAGGGTAGTGATATGCATGTTAAGGGTGGAACCTTATTTAATAAGATATGAATAAGATATTAAGTACTTAAAGAGTAAGATTGTTGAGCTGGGCCCAGACCGATCCACCGGCATAATAGTGGCCAGGTGCCGGGGTGCCCTGGAGACCGATCCACCGGCGTATAATAGTGGTTAGGCGCGTTCTGCCCTATACGTGACCGATCCACCGGCTATAATAGTGGGGGATCCCGAGCTCAACAAACCAAACAGTATGTTGTAATTAAATTATGGGAAAGATACTATATACTTACAGTGGAACACCATGTGAGTCGAGGCCAGACCGATCCACCGGCATAATAGTGGCCAGGAGCGTTGTGCCCTGGAGACCGATCCACCGGCATATAATAATGGTTAGGTGCGTTCTGCCCTATAAGTGACCGATCCACCGGCTATAATAGTGGGGTTCCCGTACTCGCATGGATTAACAAAGATTATGGTGTGAAATGACTTATAAACAAATAATGGAAAGATACGTTATAATCACAGTGAAACACCATGAGAGTTGGGACCAGACCGATCCACCGGCATAATAGTGGCCAGGAGCGTTCTGCCCTGGAGACCGATCCACCGGCATATAATAGTGGTTAGGTGCGTTCTGCCCTATAAGTGACCGATCCACCGGCTATAATAGTGGGGTTCCCGCTCTCTCATGGATTCATAACGATTATGACGTGAATCTACTATACTTACCAGAGATCTAAAGAATGAGTCTACCCGGACCATAACCGGCTTTTATTATCTGTATTACCCCATGCTGCTTATGTGCATAATGAGTTACTTTACATTTTGGTCATAACACCCTTATATGTTTCAATACGATGTTACACATGTTTTATATGTTACTATATGGGTATGGTAGGACTTGTGATGTGGGTTTGAGTATGCGTAATAATGTATCAACGTTTTGTATCATGATTTAATACGCACTTGATGTATAGTTACGTCTCTCCCATAAAATAGGGTAGTGGAACTTACTCAGTATTGGACCCGTACTGATACTACCTTGGTTGAATGGGTCCTGTGATGATCCACCGATGGTGGGGAGCAGCCCTCTTGTGCAGGTTTAAGATCAGATACTGTTTGGGGGTGGAAGGTCTGACGCGAGTGAGTAGGCAATCCGGATATTGATCCTTCGAGATTCGTTTTTGTTTAGCTGTGTTTTGGTATTACATTCCTGTTTTGAGAAACATATTCTGGGGTTGTAATCCTAAATCGTATTATAACTTCTGTTTGACTCACCTCTTGTTAAGGATTTATTTTAAATGTTGTCTTACGTTTTTGATACTTTGTACTAAAGGTTGATCGGATATAGCCTTAACACTTAGTACTGGAACGGTAGGAGTGAACCGGTCTGGTACTAAGTGTGGCGGTAATACCCCCAGTTTACGGTTTTAATTCTTTCGCTTCCGCTAAAACCCTTGTCTTAAACGAAATTTTTCAGTAGTAAATTTGGGGGTGTTACAACATGTCTCCCCGAGTCTTGGAATCAAGGATCCTCAACGAACGCTCTTCGTATATTAATGTCTCATTGAGCTCGATCGTCTCTAGCTAAATGATGCACAACTGATCCAACACGTACCTCCTTAATTAAGAGGTGTGGAAATCATTATGCACTCACGAAAGCTCCACCAATAAGGAAAGATGGTAAGAAACTTCTCTAACCTGATCCAAAATCTCGTACAGCCCAATGAACCTCGGGCTAATCTTGCCCTTATGACCAAAATACATCACTCCCTTAGTTGGTGAAACCCGTAGAAGAACTTTGTCGCTTGCCTCAAACTCATCTGCTCTCCTCCATAGATATGCATAGCTCTTCTGCCTATCCTAGGTTAACTTCATCCGGTATTGAATCATCCTAATCTACCTGGCAGTGTCCTCTACCATCTCTGGTCCCAACACAACTGTCTTACTAGAGTCCCTTCAACACACGGGATTATGAAACTGCCATCCATGAAGTACCTTGCAAGGTTCCATCCCTATGCTTATATAATAATTGTTATTGTAGGAGAACTCTACCAAATCCAAGTGATCCTCCCAAATGCTTTGAAACTTAAAAATGCAAGCCCGAAGCATATTCTTCAAGGGATGAGTAGTACGCTTAGTATGCTAGTTTATAGGTGGATGGAAAGTTGTGCTGATCTTAAGTTATGCCCTGAAAGCAGCTTGCAACTTTTGCTAGAAGTTCGATATGACATAATGTCCTTAGGCACCCCATTATATCAAACCACATGCTTCCTATAAGCATTGGTCATCTGCTCCATACTCCAAGTCGACTTCATCGGTATGAATACCGCTGACTTAGTCAACCGGACAACCATAACCCAAATCGAATCCAAACCGCTATGAGTATTAGGTAATCCAACCACGAAGTCCATTGACACACCAGCTCATTTCCACTTAGGGACCTTCAATGGCTGAATTAAACCAATCGGACACTTGTATTCCACCTTGACCTTCTAACACATCAATCATCAAGCCACAAACTCTGCAACCTCCCACTTTATACGGGGTTACCAATAGATCCATCTCAAATTATAGCACCCCCAATTTTCAAACCATAAAATTTTATTTTTAAGACAATATGGAAGCGATTTGAAAAGAAAAACCGGTGAATGTTGCTGCTACATCAACAATGAGAGAAGTGTGATCATCACCTAACTCATATTGATGTAAGGCTATATAGAACAAGAAAACAAAGAATCTATGATCATAATATTAATGTAATAATACGAGGTAAATAAGACTAGAACAATATTATAGATGGAAGTACAGGAATTTGAGCCAAGAGTTTAAATAACCAAAAATACAAAAACCTCTCAATGTAGTGGGCAAAATACTAATAACCTATTAACCTAACTCTTAAGCATAGTCATAAACTTTCAACCCTAAGCAATGGCCCACTAGTGGCCCACATCATCACTCTTAGTGTACTCTAAATGAGAGTTGTAACCCTACAAACCATCATCTACTCCCCAAACTAGAGGCTTAATCATCACAATGATCGCGCAAGTGTAGTATCGGTACGGTGAAGTAATGGCAAAACATACTACCGAAAATATGGAAGACTCATGCAACACATTGAGGTCGAACACTAGCATGTTCTTCAACATACTAGAAAGGTAATATAAGATAATAATTATAACATAAAAATGCCTCAGTGAGACCTGAGGATATACATTTACACACAAGCATCGTTTTCCACAACAATCCATATAAAAGTAAATCACATAATGCCAATATACCATAACAAGACTAGCGTACAACTGCAACTCCTACTACTGTATCGCACTAGTGCGAACAGGCTTTTCTCAAGGATCTTCTACATCGACCACACTTGGTCTCCTAGGTAAGGGGACATACACTAAATTTTGGGTCTGCCTCACTCGAGGTACATAACCATAGAATCAGAATATTACCAATATACCATGACGTGACAACATAGGACTACAGCTCCCACCACCACATCACACTAGTGTCAAAGGGTTGTTCTCAAAGATCTTCAACATCCACCATACTTAGACAACTAGGTGAAGGGGCATACATTCAATTTTAGGTCTACCTTACCCACCACAGTAGCACTAGTGCTAAAGGTCTTTTCTTAGGGATCTTTAACATCCACCACACTTAGACACCTAGGCTAGGGCCATAAAAGATAACCAAACTTTAAGTATGCATACCTGAAAGGCCTTTGAGATTCCATGATCAAAATTCCACCAATCAACTAATTGGGTATTTTAAGTGTTGACACCAAACACTGACCAAGGCATACAAGTCACCAAGTTGGTGTTTAGAGATGACACCAAATACATCATACCAATTGGGTTTTAAGGATAACACCAAACACCTCACACCAATTGGGTGTTTAAGGATAACACCTAACTCAACCAAAAGCAAGTCTCAAATACTATCATATTTGTACAAATTAACTTAGGTCAATCATGGCTGAAATTATAATTAAAATGTTATAAATACATGGAAGAATCAACATAAAAAGGCCTAAGAGAAACACAAGAAATCGTAACAAATTAGCCATCTTACAGTCTGACTAATTGATGGACCCTCAAACTAGTCAATGGGTCCTTAGATCAATCGACTAGTCTGATTTTACCAAACTTGGATCACAACAAAACCAAAGCATCAATCGATTAGTTGGCCTTATCGGTCGACTGTTCATCAAAACCAGTTGACTGGTTTGGTCAACTTGGTCAATGGTTCTAAGTAGAGAGCAACCCATTTTAGTCTGCAGAAAAATCAATTGATAGGTTTGACCAACAAATCGAATGGTCATAGCAACCAGTCATCTAGTTCGGTCGAACCGGTCGATGGGTTTAACCCACCGATCAATTTTTTATCAAGACCAATTGACTGGTTTATGGAACCTAGTCTTGTAAAACACACACCAAATTTCACCACACTTCATCATATTAACTCTATCATGCTTCTATATTAAAATACATAAAAATACATGCTTCACACATATAATCACATGGACATAAGGTGTTATACACACTTAACTAAATCATGCTCAACAATCAATTTCATGCTTAAAAATCAAGAGACTTAACAACACTTACTTGAAAAGAATTACACCATAAGCTCATACCATGGAGCACAATTAGATTTTTGCTTATATAAATACTAACACATGGACCCCCAATATACAAAAAGAAACTTAATTATGTTAAAGATAAAATGCCTTACCTTGAAGCAATTCTTCTAGCACAAAACTCCTATTGGATGACCTATCTAGTAGAACTTTGATTCCTAAGAGAATCAAAGTAAAACCATTAAAAATCCTCATTAAAAACTAAGAAAATGACAAGAAGGGAGGAAACACAAAAGTTCACCTTTAGATTCAAACCAGAGTATTAAAAGAGAAGCTAAAATCTCCAACTTTTCTCGATCTTAATTCTTTTTTACTTCAAAACAACAAGGGAGAACTAAATCTAAGATTAGTAGAAGAGGAAGGAACAAAATGCTTACACAATCAAAGGAGAAAAGTAGAGAGGATATATACTTTTCTCAACAAAAAAAAAGAAGAGGAAAAAATGGAAAGGTGCTCAATACTTAGTGAAAATTTCCACAAGAAGAAGGGAGAAGAGAGCAAGAGTACAAGTGTGGAATGATAATGGGTCAGTCAAATAAGATGTATCAGGTAGGCTAGTGGACATCCTTAAGGAAAAGAGGGATGAGAAAGGCGAGGTTGGGTGTGGGTAAGCTAAGAAGTGAAGGATGACTTGATGGGGGTGGTGATGGGTTGAGTGTAGTCAGAGACTCAGAGAGGGGTACGCAAGTGGGTTGGCAAGTCAAGGGAGAGTGCACAAAGTCAAAATTTCCTACCCCAGCTGCTAGAAGAGAGAATGAGAGGTAGGGGAAAAGGAGAAGGGAAGTTTGCCTCTAAAAGTGGCTTTTTGGAAGAATTTTGCTAACTAAAATCATGTAATGGTCCAATTAATATAAAAAGAATACCATAACACTAAAAAAATGCTTATTAGCATAATTGAATTCAAATAAAAAAATTCATAATAACGGGAGAGAAATTTAAATCAAAATTATAAATGGATCTATTATTGCAAGTAAACTAGTTAATCAATTTAGGCAAACTAGTTGACTGATTTGTTAATAACAAGAACATAAATTTTCTAAATTTTCCCAACGCGCTAGTTGATCGGTTATGTAAACTAGTTGTCTGGTATGCCTAAAATTTACATTTTTTTTAGAATTTTAGGCCCGTTTCAAAATTAAAACTCATTTATTTTATATCAACATAATTTTAAATACAATTTAATGGATTTTAAGATGAGGTATTATATAAATCCTTATATAGTTTATCCCCTCTATGGAATAAGGTGCACGATGATCCTCCTCTAGGATCATCTTCTTAAGCTCCCCACAGCTCTTCGGAACACACCAGTGTCCATATAAATGGATACTATTAGCCTCAAAAATGTCAAATCCTACTTGTAACACCTCCAAAATTTACGGTTAAAATTTTTCATTCATGCAGAAAATCATACACTAAAATAGGAGGTGCTACCACCGTGATCTACACAAGATTAACCCCCGGCCAATTTCATACCAACCACAAGGCTACAAAATTTAAAGGTATAATACGAGTAATAAATAAAACCACAATAGTTTCATTATCGTATAAATAAAACATAGTGCGCAAGTGTTAGAGTTGATACAAAATGGAAAGTGAGTACAATAATGTCCCTATAAAGGAGGTAAGACTATAAATAAGACAAAGTCAAATAAAGGTAAGTCCGGACAACACCCTCTCAGACCCCATGACAAGCATATCAGGCCATCACTTAGTCTCGCTCATGGATCGTAAGCGTCAAAGTCATCACAAGAATCATCTTCCACCTACACAAACTCAAGAGGGGTCACTGCTTGTATGCTACATACTAAACAAGGTAACTGTGTGGCTAAGACCACACAACATAAATGGCAGATAATGCATGCAGTGAGTCATTTTGGTTAATCATAAGCATTAGAATTTAGGCCATTAATTTTATTTTCACAAAACTCTCTATTTAGGTCCATGCAAGTACTATTATAGCCGGTAGATCGGAAACACCTAGGACAAGATGCTCCTAGACACTATTATTTGCTGGTGGATCGGTCTCTAGGACAAGGTGCTCCTAGCCACTATTATGCCGGTGGAATAATCTAGCCCCGACTCATATGGTGTTCCACTATAAGTTATTAGTATTTTCCCAAGACTTATTATCATTTAAAGTTTTCTTTACGGAGCGCGGGATCTCCCACTATTATAGTCGGTGGAATAGAATACACTCTAGGATATCACGCACCTGGCCACTATTATTCGTCGATGGATCGGTCTTTAGTGCACAATGCACCTGTCCACTATTTTTGCCAGCGGAGCGGTCTAAGTCGAGCTCAATAGTCTTTCATTTAAATGATTAGTGTCTTGTTTAATAGGTACCTTCTTACTAGATATACATGCCCTATTGGACCTTCCACTCTCACCCTTTTACTCCAGCTCCCCTGAATAGCCCATCTCATATCTTGGGACCTCTACATACCCCATGTAACACCCCCAAAATTCACTACTAAAAAATTTCGTTTTATTAAAGGATTTAGCGAAAGAGAAATAACAAAACTGTGAATTATGGGGATATTACCGCCACACTTAGTACCAGACTGGTTCACTCATACCATTCCAATACCAAGTGTTAAGGCTAAAGAATAAAATATCAATTGCTAGAAATTCAAACCATATTTAAAGCAGAGTAGTGCAAATAAACATCTTGCAAGAATAAAATCCACCAATGATGGTTACAAGAACGAATATTATATTCAAACCAAGAGTTAGAAAGGGAAGTAATAAAACCCTATCAAATTCCGGACAATCCTTAAGCTCTTTCCCGTTACCCACTTAAATAGCACCTAAAAAGGACGTGCAAGGGACACTGCCCATTGAATAGGGAGGGGCCCTACGAATGGAACCCTTCAGTACTATGGTACTGAGTAACCCTTTAAAATACACTTAAAAGTAGGCCCGTAATGTACACATGAAACAAAGCTATATACTTATATAATAAGAAATACATGCACCACAATCACATACTTAACAAGTCCATCAATTATTAATAAGTCATAATATACAATTAATGCTTTGGGGCCTTAAGCAAATAGTCCATCATTAATCAATCATCTCAGATTATATACTCATGTGAGTGCGGGAACCCCACTATTATAGTTGGTAGATCGGAATACATACAGGGCAAAATGCTCCTAACCACTATTATTACTAGTGGATCGATCTCTAGGGTAAAACACGCTTGGCCACTATTATTTACCCGTGGATCTATCTGGCCCTGACTCACATGGTGTTCCGCTATAGGTGATTAGTATTTTCCCATAATTTATTCACATCCATGATTGGTTTTATTGAGCTTGGGACCCCCACTATTATCGTCGGTGGATCGGAATATATATCAACATCATCTAGGGCAACACGCTCCTAGGCCACTATTATATTTGGTGGACCGATACTCATAATCATCTTCTAGGGCAACACGCTCCTAGGCCACTATTATATACGACAGATCGGTACTAATAATTATTTGCCAGGGCAACATGCTGCTAGGCCACTATTATAACCGATGGATCGGTACTCGATATCATAACTCAACTAGGCCCGGCTCATTAATCTTTCACTTTCACAATTAATGTTTTCCCTTTTTTTAATCAGCACAACAATTTCCATTTATTTGCCTTGGACAAGAGATCAATAACCCGAGACACAAAGGTACACCTGTCATACTAGTGCATACAAGCTACTCAGTACCCTTCAACCATCAACTAAAGGAAGCAAATGTACTATGGTCGTACTGGTGCATAAAGCTACTCATTATCCTACCAACAAGGACACCTAATCCATAAGTATGGATACCCTCTAAATAGATCTATAGAGCTAGATAGAGTAAGATATAGGGCCTGGCTAGGGAAAAAAGGCACACCAACAAATACCAAAAGAATCATGGGTTAAACCACGTCTTTAGGGTAGCGACCCCTAAAGAGCCACCATTCCCGATCTCGAGGTCTTTCACTTTAAGTATTAGAGTCTTAATTAAGGTGATCACGAAAAGCACAATAATCAGATACTTATTCACTTTCAATCGTTCTGGTGTCATTAGGCATTTCTTATTCATACGGTTATCCAAGATAACATAGAGGAAATCATTAAGGCCATCATAATCTCATCCAATTTTGATTTATGATTTGTTCTCGTAATACTTACTAATCGTCGAATACTCTTACCTTACTATTCAGTGTCACTTGAGTCTTATTATGAACCTCTAGTGTCCCATCAACATGTTAGATATGAATTATTGATTTACCCTTTACTTGTATAGTTATTAAGACACCCCTTCCTTATTTTCCAATTTACCATATCACCCTTCAGGTTGTATAATTACCAAATTACCCCTTGTTCGATTTAGGTTATCAAGTTATCTCCTACGCTTTTTAGATCACCATTCACCCTTCATAATTGTTACACTTATCATATTTCCCATTTGGTTGGTTAAATAATTACCAATTTACCTTTTAATCGATTAAATTACCAAATTACCCTTATCCATTATCATATTTACCGAATTGCCCATTTAGTTGGATAAATTACCAAATTGTCCTACTTTATTATCATAATTACCAATTTTCCCTTTAGTTGGTTAAATTACTAAATTGCCCTTCTACAATCTCATAATTGCCAGATTGCCCTTATCTATTATTATAATTAACAAATTACCCTTATCCATTATCATAATTATCAAATTACCCTTCTATTGGTTAAATTACCAAATTACCCTTTTCCATTATCATAATTACCATTTTACCCTTCTCTATTATTATAAATACCAACTTACCCTTCTCCATTATTATAATTACTATATTGCCCTTCTCCATTATTAAAATTACCATAATACCCTTTTGTTGGTTAATTTACCAAAATTTCCTTCTCTATTATCGTAATTATCCAATTACCCTTCTATAATCATAATTTAATTATAAAATTATCCTTCGCCGTTATTATAATTACCAAGTTACCTTATACTCCCAAATTTACCATAATACTCTTTTACTTAAAATTTACCATTTCCTCCTTTTATTACACCACTTTTATTAAATTATTATCACTACATGAATATTAATATTAATAGTCCACTCTCCTCACCCAAATTCTGCCAACTATTATATTTCACATCATACTCCTCATCACCCACATATATTAGGCCATATTCTTGCACAATATATATTACTAAAATACCCCTAGGGCTTATAATATTATTCATGCATTAATGATCACAATAACGTAATATAACAGGAATAAGTATTCAACATTTTCATTAATAACCAAACTCTTTCCTTAAGCAATATTTCCACACATAGCATATAACCAACATGCTTTCCTTTTTATCAATCATTATAAGCAACTACATATAATATGTTAAACAATATTTATATCATGCACATTAACATATTAAAACTCTAATGTGTTAGCATACGTTTATCCATGTGTTTAAGTGGGGTTTAACGATTACCTTAATTCCCGCAAAATTGAACATTACCGGTATTCCTGTTAAAGATTCAAGCTTTGATTAGCAAAACCAATACCTAAAAATAATATTAATATTTATTATATTAGAAATAGGAAAAACCAAGGTATAAGACTTTATAAAATTTACTTAATGAAATAATTAACTTAAATATTATTATACCTTAAAATTTATGAACTAAAATAACTAAGGCATGTAGCAGCTCATACTACTCATAGGAAGGCTCGAAGAGGGGTGAAGGAAAAGGGATGATGGGCTATTTTTGGGTTGGGGTCTTTAAGCTAAGAAAGAAGGTAGATGGGGGAGGATTTAGGGCAAGGGAAGGATGCAGGAGTGAAGAGGGGGTATAGGTGGTGGCTGGGGATGGGGATGGGTTATTGGTGGCTAAGGGAGGCGGCGGCGAGGCAGCGAAGTGGGCTGTAGGGGTGGACGGGGTTAAGAAGGAAGGAAAAGAGAGGAGGAAAATTAAGGGGTGCGGGGGCTAGTTTCGGCAAAAGGAGGTGTAGGGTTGGTAAAGGAGGTTGCAAGGAGTGGATTGGTGGTTTTGGTGGCCGTAGAGACAGCGGGACGGCAGCGAAAGGAGAGGTTGCAAGAAGGCTACCGAGAAGGGAAAAAAAGAAGAGAAAAATAAGGGGGGAGGAAGAAGGGACTGCAGGGGGCTCGAAGGGGGTATTCTGGTGGTTCAGGGTGGTAGTATGAGGTGGCAGGAGGCACTATAGGCGGTTAGTGTGGTGGAAGAAGCGGTGGAGGGGTGGTGGTGTACAAAACAGGGATGGAAATGGAAGGAGAAGAATATGAGAGGAAGGAGGTCGGGGAAGGTAATGAGCTTGACTAATGAGGCGGGAAAGGGGCTGATGAGGAGAAGGAAAAGAAGAGGGAGAATAGGGGCAGCTGGACGACCGGTGGCAGCATGTAGGGTGGTAGGGGAGGTAGTAGGGTGGTAGGGAGGGGAGACGAAGAGGGGGAAATAGGGCATAAGGAGTGGTTTACAGGGCTGGCCAAGTCCAAGAATGGGAAGAAAATGATGGGAGAGAGGGTTGCAGTGGTGGCTAGTGGTGGCAACGAAGGGTTGCAGGCATCTCAGTGGTCGGGCATGGCATTGAGGGCAGGTCGAGGCTGGATGACGAATTCAAGAAGGAGAAGGGGACAGGTCGAGCGTGGGGGGAAAGGAAGAGTTGGGCCATCCCAGCCTAGGGGGAGAAAGGAAGGAAAGAAAAGAGGGGGAGCAGGGCTGGGTTGCTGCGCTAGGGGAAAAAAAGGTGTGGGATGCTCGTGCGGGAGAAGGAGAGGAGGGAAGGGGAGTGGGCTAGCGGCCCAGGCGCAAGGGAAAGGAAAGAGGCTATACAGGCGGCCCGAAGCTAGGAAAAAAGAAAAAGAAAGAAAGAAGAAAAAGGAGAAAAGGGAGAAAGAAAGGAAAAGGAAAAAAGGGAAAATAATTTAGTTTAATTTATAAAATAATAAAATGTAAGATTTTTGATAAATTCTTTAATTTAATAATTTAATTCAATATAATTTAATATATTGGTTTAAAATGATAATTTTAGTAAAATATTAGTTTGGAAAATTATTTAAATAAAAAGAGTATAATAAAATAACAGAATATTTATTTTAATTTATTAAATATTCCCATCCAAATTTATATACTTAAAAATCCATAAAATAATTAAACTATATAATTTTAAAAGCTAATTTATTTCAAATAAAAGCTATTTATTAAATTATAGGTTTTCTACAATTTTTGGGAATTACACCCTAGGACTCCGAGAATTCTTCCTCACCTTTCTCTTATTCATCATAAAAACCAAAACTCTTGCTTACGTGGATCAAAGCCCACTCTCCCATATCTCCGCTTTAGCTCACCATTACCCTCTAGGATTTACCTTAAAAACTCTAATTTGGCCTATGTCGCCCTAACCCCTCCTTATTATACATAGCATGTACCCCTATTTCCAACCCATCACACCACTCACAACAAATCAAAACATAATAACCCTAGTTACCATCCTTGATATGAGATAATGAAACCTTATTTGGCCACCCCCAAAACCCTAGTACTTCTCCTTTTTTTTATAACATCCCCCCCATCCACACACACTCCACCCTTCTTTCCATTTAACTCATCCCTCTTCATAAGACACCCTCTTAGGCTCAATCCTTACTCCACCCACTCACCATCAACCTCTCCACACACTTTTCCTACTTAGAGTTTTCCCACAAACCCTAGCTAAGCCTTCTATGCACACTTTACCAACCCACATACTATTTTTCACCCATGGACTCCAACCACCCAAAATACTCTTCCTTCAACACACTTAACCCTTAAATCACCTTTTCCTATATAAACGTTACTCCTGTGCAAAGGCTAACCACCCTATGCAAGCCTTATACTTCTCATACAAGATTTACTCCAACATTTTAGTTTATCTCTATTATCCCTTTATTTTTTCACCCATGAATCATAAAGTGCTTAGGCTTTTTTCTCACTTCTTCCTAATCACTCCACCCTTTGTATTTCTTTTATCTCCCCCAACCTCATCATACCCCTAAGGCCTCCTAGCATGTATGTCATATTAAGGCAACGATCCAAAAAGGAATATCACAGAATACAAGTCATATCACACATATACCACATATATCACTCACCTTAGCTCCACGCATAGCAAGCTGCACTACAATTATTTCGTCTATACTCACACATAATACAAGCACATAACCATAACACCCATAAACACATAAACATAAAATTTGACCACATCCTTACCTAATAGGACACCAGGCTTGGAGCACGAATCCTATGCCTCCTTAAGAGAAAGTTTTGGTTCACCTATATGAGTGAAACACTAATGTTGACTTCCCTCTTACTCCTTTTTCTTTTATTATTCTCTAACTAAATATTAGTAGAAAGACTAGTAATAGTAATGATGATGATGATGATATGCTAATAATAATGATGATAATGACCATAATAGTAATAATAATGATGATAATGACCATAATAGTAATAATAATAATAATAATAATAAGATTAATGATAGTAACAGTAATGATAATGATAATAATGATGATGATGATGATGATGATGATGATGATGATGATGATGATGATGATGATAGTAATACTAATAAGTAGTAGTAGTAGTAGTAGTAGTAGTAGTAGTAGTAGTAATAATAGAAAATATGTAAAATAAATCACACTTAAGTTAAACAAGGGTTAGGGCACAACTAAGGAAGGACGTGGTAGCTAGGGTGGCCGCGGTAGTGGCACATGACAGTGGCGTCGACAGCGACAATTCAGAAATACACAATTTTGGGGTTGGAAAATATGAAGGGAAGTGGTGGTTATGATATGGTAGGGTTCCTGGATTAGAGAGGGTGTAGTAGTGGCAGTGGCATACCACAGCGGTAGCACAGGCAGCTGCGGTGGTCGAATGTGGAGGAGAGGAAAGGAGGAGGAAGGAAGGGGAGGATATGGGGAGGTAGGAGAAGGATTTCTAGGCAGAGAGGGAGGTAGTGGGGTGGTGGTTGTGGCGGACGAGGCGACATAGGGTTTAAAGGGTAGCTCAAGTTGCCCACTTTACACAAGCAAGGAGATTAGAGTAGGGGGGTTAGAGGCAGGTAGAGGTCTCATTTAGTAGAGGGTAGTGCAGGGAAGAGGGTGGGTGGAGGTTTGGACGGCGGTGAGGTGTGACGGCGGCTAGGGATGAGTTTAAAGAGGTGGCAGAGGAGGATTTCTGGGAATGCTGGGTAGAGGGAAAAGAAGAGAAAGAATGGCGACGAGGGGGCTTTTATAGGTGAGGAGTGGAGAAGAGGACAAGGGGGATAAGGATAAAGGGAGTCGGAGGGCAGGTGGTTGCTGATCGATAGTAACAGTCGGTGTAGGGGCTACTAGGTGTAGTCCTACAGATGGTAGGGGAAAGAAAAGGGAAGGGAGAGGTGGCTTTTATAGGTGAGGAGTGGAGAAGAGGACAAAGGTAGTCGGAGGGCAGGTAGTTGCTGGTTGGTAGTAACAGTCGACATAGGGGCTACTAGGTGTAGTCTTGTAGATGGTAGGGAAAAGAAAAGGGAAGGGAGAGGGAGCAGAAGAGTTGGGGGGAGGGGGTTGGGATTGAAATGGAAAGGAAAGGGATAAAGGATAGAGGTAGAGGGTAGGCTAGCCGGTTCAGGTGTAGGTGCATGCATAGTCAACGACAGGCGGGAGAGGAAGAAGAAGAAGAAAAAGAAAGAAGGGGAGGGGCTGACCAGTCGTGTAGGTGAAGAAGAAAAAAAAAGAAAGGGTTGGCTGGCCTACAAGTGAGGGAGAAGGGTAGGGAGTGTGCTGCTAGGCTGACCCAGTCGAGGGGAAAATGATGGAAAAGAAGAAAATAAAAGAGAGGGACACAAGCTGGATGAGTGAGAACGGAGGGAAGGAGGTGAAGTGAGCTGGGGCAGCTCAAAAAGGAAGAAAGGAGGAAAAAGGAAAAAAGGAAAAGAAAAAAATAAATTTTTTTGGAAGTAGGGTATTTAATTAATTAGATGGGTATATTATTTTAATAATTTAATTTACTTAAAATTTAATATATTAATTTAATAGGACAATTTTAGTAAAATGTGGGTTTGGGAATTTATTTAAATATAAAGAGTATGATGAAGTAATAAAATATTTATTTTAATTTATTAAATTATCATATCCATTTTTGTAAATCTAAAGTTAAAAAAATTATTAATTTAATAGTAAAAATAATAACTATCCTAAATGAGGATTAATTATTAAATTCTAGGTTCTAAAACTTTGGGATATTACACTACTACTCTACCCTCGAATATTGCCTTCTTAATCTGCTCAAGGTTAACATATCCTAGCCAACAAGCTCAAATCTCATTGAATATGGTCAGGGTGATCGAGAGGGCACTCATCCTTGTCTCAAAATCCCCGAGTCCAATGATCTCAATGCTCAACTCATGAAGATCTTTCCATATCCAATCTTACACTACCAAAAAACCTATGGCATGCAAAGTCTTTCTACTAAGAGCATATGCTATGACGTTGGCTTTACCCTCATGGCAGGTCAACTCCAAATCATAGTCCTTAACCAACTCCAGCCATCTCATCTGTCTCATGTTCAATTCTTACTACCTGAAGATGTACTCGAGGCTCTTATAGTCTGTGTAGAACTTACACTATATCCCATAAAGGTAATATTCCTAGATCTCCAAGGCAAAAACCACTACATGTAGCTCAAGGTCATGCGTAGGATAGTTCTACTCATGCCTTCAATTGGTGAGAAGCATAGGTCACTACCCTTCCATGTTGCATTAACACTCACTCTAAACCAAAGATAGATGCATCACTATACACCTCGAATTCCTCTGTACCTAACAATAAGGTAAGCACTAGAATTGAAGTCAACCTCCTCTTGAGATCCTCAAAAGCCTATGCACACTTATCATCCCAAACAAAGCACATGATTTTCTTTAATAAGGTAGTCAAAGGATGAGCGATCCTATAAAATTCTTGGATGATATGTCTGTAATAGCTTGCTAACCCCAAAAAACTATAAACTTCCCTGATGTTCATCGATGCAGTCCACTCTGACACTGCTCGAATCTTTGAAGCATCCACCGACATACCTTCCCTCAAGATGACATGATGAAGGAAAGCTATATCATCCAGCCAAAACTCACACTTTGAGAGCTTGGCGTACAACTGATGAGTCCTCAACAACTCCAAAGCCTATCTAAGGTGTTGCTCGTGTTCCTTATGAGTCCGAAAGTAAATCATGATGTCCTCGATGAGGACCATAATGAACTGATCAATATGTTACTAGAAAATATGTTTTATGAGAGCCATGGACACTGCTAGCACATTTGTGATTCCAAAAGGCATCATGATGAACTTATAATGGCCATAGCTCTTCATGAAGGCTGTTTTTGGCATTCCATTCTCGATAATCCTCAAGTGATGATACCCAGATCTAAGATCTATCTTTGAAAACACTATACCACCACACAAATAATCAAAGAGGTCGTCAATCTATGGTAAAGGATAATGGTTCTTCACTGTAACCTTATTCAACCCACGATAATCAATGCAAAGCCTCAACCCACCATCCTTCTTCCTCATGAAAAGGACTGCTCCCCAAGGCGATACACTCAATCGAATGTACCCCTTCTCTGACAACTCCTCCAACTAATTATGCAAGTTTACCATCTCTATCGGTGCCAGGCAATAGGGTGCCTTCTTCATGAGATCTATCCCTAGTAGAAGGTTTATACTAAAGTCCATCTCATGCACTGGCAAGATCCCCAAGATTGGGAACTCTCGCACCACTAGAATCTTCTCAACTGATGGATCTTTCTCATCTAAATCCTAAATGCTACATAAAAAGGGTAGGTACCCTTTATGTACTAGCGTAACGAGTATCATTGCAAACACCATCTTCATTGTAGTCCTAGGCTTGCATCTTCGGTAAGAGACCCTAACACCCTATTGTCCCTTAAGAACCACACGATCCTGTGCCCAATCAATCAACCCCCAATAACTCACAAGCATATCCATCCCAATGTTAGCATTGAAGTCTCGAAGCTCAAACTCTATTAGGTACATTGGAAGCTCGATCTTGCTAACAACTAAGGCCACATCTCTATATAGCCTAGAACATGGAAGTCTATCCCTAGATGGGAGCATAACAAAAGTCTCTACCCTGTTAGAAGGAATTATAGTTATCCTGGTTACAAAAGTATTAAACATGAAGGAATGCAAAGCATTCGACTCAAATAACATGTAAGCAGGAAGGGAAGAAACTGTGAAAGTACATGTAATACCCCAAAATTTTTCTTAGCCTAATCTGGCATCATTAATGTCATAATTTGAAACTAATCTCAAGAAATATTATGTTAACCTTAACCCAATTTCTTAATCCCAAAACTTTAACTGAAATATGAAACCTTGACTCGGATAAATCATAATTCATAAACAAAAGTAAAAGCTTACTAAAATTTCCACTAATCCCAACTACTTATGGATAATTTAAAAACACCCCTAAACTAACCTTCCAACCCTTTCTCTTTTTCCTTTTCTTTTTTTTTCTTTCCTTCTCCCATCAGTCCAAGCCGCAACATTTGAAAAATGTTGCAACTTGGATCTCCCCACTTGCACCATCACCCATTACCTATCTACACCCTCATCCATCATCCATCACCTTTCTCCATCTTATTTTCCTTCTTCCATCTCTGCAAACCTACACATTCCACTCCACCCTGCCATTTTACTTCTCACACACTACACATATGTACAAACATCACCACCTTCACCCTATGGCTACTACCCTACTCTTCACCATCCTCTACAACCATCATCACCTTGCAGCTACACCATCACCATCATCATCGTCTCATGCCTCCCTTGCCTTTTTCTTTCTTTATTTACTCCCTAATTAACACCACACGCACACACATGTATATATATATATATGTATGTATGTATGTATATATACCGCACTCTCCTTTCTCCTTCTTTGTTTTGCCTCTATTTTGCCCATTTTTATGTTCGAAACACTGCCCGAGCACCCCATCTTCCTTATCCTTTCTAGCTTCTCTTTTATTCTTCTTCCTCCTCCTTGCCCATATTTTTGGTTATGCACCACCCATTCTATCACCGTACACCACCTCTACCACCACTCACCACCCATTAGTCGATGAACCAACCATCAAGGTCACCCTAAACTTCCCCAACACTGTTGTTGACTATCGCCACCGACTATCACCTCTTTTTCCTTCTTCTTTAACTTGTTCATCGCATTTTTACAAAGCGCACGACCGTGTAACACTAAAATTTTCTATCATGAGCTCATGCAACTCGGCACCGCCTGGCCTTGTGTGATCTTTTCTCTCGACCAGGGCTGCATGAAATACCCCAAAATCCTAATTTCTAAATTTTGGCCTAATAAGGAATTATTAGGAAAACTAATTATACAATTTTAATTATTAAAATGTAGAGAGTTAATTAAGGTATATTAAGAGGAAAATAATAAAGAATTTAATTGGAAGAAATTTGGGTATTTTTCCTAATTAGCATGGAGGTTAAGGGAATTTATCTAAAATGGTCTAAAATAAGTAAAAAGAGAATTTAATTAATATTTTATGAAATACTAATACCCTAAATAGCCCAAAAATATTCTAAATAATTCATGAAAAAATCCAAAACCCTAAATACATCTTTTTATTTTCCTTTTTCCTTTTTCTTTTCCTTCTTTTTCTTTTTCTTCTACGTTCCGCCGGAGTTGGGCCTCGCCCGGCCCAAACTTCCTTCTTCTCCCTCCCACGGCCCAGCGCCGCGCGCTGGCCCTCGTCCAATGAGGCTGCAACGACGCGTTTTAACCCTGAGGACGCCGAAGCGCCGCGTCGCAATTATGGAACCTTTTAACCGTTGCCAGCCAACGTCACGACGACGCGTTTCGACCATATAATTAATGAAACGACGCGTCGAATTTATACACATTATAACCGTTGCCGACCGGCCGGTTTCTTCCCCTCTCTTTTCTTCCCTGGACCGCCGGTCCAACCTACCCGCCCGTCGTCTTCTTCCTCGCGCAGGTCTGCAACTCGCAGCCTGCCGCCGCTGACAGCCCTGTCGTCCGGCTGCCCTTCTTCTGCCATTCCCGTCCCTTTCGTTCCCAAATCGACCCAGCAAAATCGTCCTGGCCCTCACGCGTCTTGATTTTCTTTCCTTCTTTTCGCACACAGCCAAACAGGCCTGCAAGCCACAGACCTGCGATCGGCTGCCACCGCCAAACGGCAGCCTGCCGCACCTGCCCCCGCGTGCCATCCCTCTCCCGTTCGTCGTTTTCCCCACCTCAATCGCCTATAAATACCCCTCCCCGAACGGCCCAGGGCAAGTCCTTCCCTTGGACCTTGCCGAAACCCTGCCTCGCCGCCGCCAGATGAGACGCCCTTTCCGCCGCCTCTAGCAGCCGCCGCGACCACCTCCACGCACTAAAACCTTCCTTGCACCACCCTCCACGCAGCCAAACCGTCGCTGCCTCCGTTCCTACCCCGCACGAGCCACCACAGTCGTGCGAAGGTGCCACCCCGAAAAACGCCACCGCCGCCTTGCGCCGCCCGCTGCCGCCACCTCCGCCGTAATTAACCCCTTCTCCACCTTCCAAAGTGACCAGCAGGTCCTCCCCTACCTGCCCATACCCTCCTTACCCCCTGCTCCCTTCTCCACCGGCCTCCACCATTTCCACCACCTTCCTCCTCCCTCGGCCACCGCGTCCGCCGCCGCGCGCCGCCTCCCTGCTCATGCCACCACCCTCATCCCACTCCCCTCTCCCTGCTGTCTCCTCCCCCCACACTTAGCTTCCTTTTACCTCCTCCCATCTAACCACTCTTCCCCACCTTTTCTCTCTTCTCCTCCTCCATCGCCGCCGCCGCCGCCGGACCACCACCGTTCTCAGGTGGTCTTCCACTCACCTGAACCCTAAAACCCTTCTCTTATGCCACCTATAGTGGCTTATACCTAATATTAGTATTATCACACTTATTATTATTATTACTATTATTATTATTATTATTACACTCATTACTAGTATTATTATTATTATCATTTCTAATATTGTGACTTCTAATATTAAGGTTATCATTTTTACCATACAAACATCTCTTGGAACCCTAACTCCTATTATTCTCAACCTTAGTTTATTTTATAAGTGTTAATATTAACAACCCTACTAGTATTATTATTATCTCTATTACCTTACTAAGGTTATTAGTATTAATACTTAACCATACTAGGTTATTGTTATTGTTATTATTATTGCTAGGGTTATTATAGTTACTATTACTATTATTATCATTATTATTAGCATTATTACTATTATCATTATCACCCTTAGGAATAATTTACTTGAAATATTGTGACCTTATAATATTATTATTTCAAACCCAACACCATGGTTAGACTTAATCTTAAAAATGCTAGAGTTCTATTACTTGAAACATAAGTGTCACTATTAGTGGTCTTATTATAATTATTATTATTATCACTATTTTACTATGACTAGTGAACACTAGTATTATAAGAATGGAACTAATGGGCTTAATAATATAAGTGTAACAATAGGTATTAGAAATAAACATATTTTGACTACTAATATTTAGTATACTAATGCTAAGGTAAAAACCCTAGTTTTGTATAAAACCCTTTTTAGTAATAAAAACCCTAACCTTAAAACTAGCATGAGGATTTATAGTAATTAGAAGGGAGACTAATACTTAGCATTTTTCCCTTTTTATAGGTAACCCCGACCAAAGCCCTAAGGAGCTAGAGGAGCGTGCTCCAAGCCCGGTGCCTACCTAGGTAAGGACGAAGCTATGGCCTTACGTTATGTGTGTTGTAATGTGTTGATGAATGATGAGCATGTCATGTTGATGTGTATTATGCATGTGCTATGAATAACCTGTTTTGTGTAGCGCAGCGTGGATCATGAGGTATGTGGTGTGTGCCTTATGTTATACATGTATGCCATGTTCCATGTTTGTTGTTGATGTTGATGATGTGACTTGTTATGGCCCTCTAGGACATGCATGCTAGGGTTTTGGGTAGCATGAAATAATAATAAAAGAATAACGGAGAGGTGAACGTTCGGGAAGTTTGCATGGGGGAAACTAGACCTTGCATAGGCATGATCCTTACGTGGAAAAAGTTAATTTGGGTTGTAAGTAAGAGTCATGGAGAGTCTTAGAATGATTGGATACTCGGTATGAAAATAGTACGTGAGTTGGCGCATAAGAGACCTGATTAGGGTTTTGTGAGTAAGTGTGTTGGGAAGTCTGCATGGAGTATTTAAAGTCTGCATGGGAATGAATCTTACGTGAGGAAAGTTTATTTAGGAAGTAGATAAGATAATGCCAAAGTTAGGGATCCATTGGAGACTTGGGTGCAAAATTTTACGTGGGTCGGTGTAAGAGTGCCTAAGGGTTCCAATTAGGGTTTTTGGGAGGAAATGAGCATTTGAGGGGTACAAGGGGAAAAATGATCAATGAGGGATGGAGTATGGGGTTGAGAGTGAGAACTCACTTATATAAAGGATGGGTGAGGGTTTCTAGATGGAAGAAGAGATTTTGGGGTGTAAGGAGAGGTTACTTGTTGAAGAAGTAAAGTGCCAGGGTTTGGTGCAGCCAACTAGGGTTGGCGTGGTCGATTAGGGTTTGAGCGGCAAACTAGGGTTTTGGTTGGTCACATGTGAGCTTGGGAGATAAAGAAATACATTTGGGGAACTTCTTATATAAAGGATGAGGTGCGAGATAGAGAATAACGTAGCGTTGGTAAGTAAGAAAGAGTTGGGCCACATAGGTCCGATTAGGGTATCCGAGGAGGAACCCTAGAGGGGTGAGAACATGCGGAGGCGACATCATATGTGATGGGATGGCCTATATCCTTGGAGTTTGTGTCTTACTATATGCTACTTTACCTAAGTCTACAGGGGGTGGATGTCGGGAGTGAGAAGAGGTGTGGGTCTCAAAATATGGGACGGTCCCTCTAGAGGGGAAGAAGTAGAGAATCAACCGCATGCATGTCAAGGGTGTTGTGTGATTCAATAAGACACGGATAAGACACTAATAACGTAAAGCGAAAGATTATTGAGCCGAGCCCAGTCCGATCCACCGGTTAGAATAGTGGTCAGAGGCGTTCTGCCCTGTGCGTTTCGTGCCGGTCCACCGGCTATAATAGTGGTCAGAGGCGTTCTGCCCTGTGCGTTTCGTGCCGGTCCACCGGCTATAATAGTGGTCAGAGGCATTCTGCCCTGTGTGTTTATTTCCGATCCACCGGCTATAATAGTGGGGGATCTCGGCTCAATACACCCAAAGTAAATAAGTTAATTCAGGGAAAAATACTAAGCACTTACAATGGAACACCATGTTGAGGCGGGGCCAGTCCGGTCCACCGATTAGAATAGTGGTCAGAGGCGTTCTGCCCTGTGTTTTTATTTCCGGTCCACCGGCTATAATAGTGGGGTCCCCGTGCTCACATGGATTATTGAAGGATGCGTGAAATGGACTTACTTCATTAATGAGAATGTAGAATAAGACATCAGAAAGTGACTGGATCTGTTCATGCATGTCATCGTATATTACTTGTGTAATGAATGTGGGTCTTGTGTGCTATGTGTTGGCCTTAGTTCGTCTGTTACCTTACTCAGTACGTAGCGTACTGATCATCTGTTTCATGGGTGCTGCTCATTCCCACGAGCAGAGAGCCCTTCTGACCTTGTGCAGGTAGGAGATTTGGTATTCGATGCCTACGACACCTATGAGGCATCAGGTGGGGCTGAGTATTGAGTCTACTTTGGTTGGGGCCGAGAGTGAGCCGGCCGGACGTCTTGCTATTTCCGTTGTCATCTATCATGTTTTGAGTCGTATTTATGTTACGCTCATATTTTGGAGTGGAATTCTTAAATTGTATTCCTAACGATATTTTAACTGCTGTTGGCACCTTAACCTTCCTGGATGTTTTATGTTGATCATGCACTTATGCTTTGTTGGTTTTACTTCACGAATTTTTGAATCTAGCCTTAGCACTCGGTACCGGGACGGTAGTAGTGAACCGGTCCGGTACTAAGTGTGGCGGTAATACCCCTAAATTCATGGTTTCAAACTGTACGCTTCCGCTAAACCCTTCATTTTAAACGAAATTTTTCAGTAGTGAATTTTGGGGTGTTACACTGCACCACCTGCAGCAAAGCGGTGCAACTTCCCATTTTTAGCAGTGCACCCCCATTTTCACCTCCAAACCTTATCCAAACTCCACCAAAATTTTACCATAGCTCCACCACACATTCCTCTACATATCTACACATCTCAAGCTCCCATTTGACTATGGTTATATTTATTTTTACCCTCTTTATCTTGATTTATCCTTCGATTTAACTCTTTGAGCCTAACCATGAATTTTGTTATTTTTCGTAGGTGGTATTCCAGTAGCTTTGGAGTAGGAAGTCTAGAATTTGCATGCTTAGAGATCAATGTCCTAGTTGGTAAGGGTATTGTACAATGTTTAGGGTTTATGATGTTATTTGCTTGTATGGTTATACAATGTAACATGTGTTGATCATGATATTTTATGATGATATAAATATTATATTGAAAGGGATTAAGAATGGGTAAGAGGTTCCATTATGTTATGATTTTGTTGTGATGATGTCATATTTATAGAAATATATCTTATGGTATGAAATAATGGCTTAAGGATGTTATGTTATTGAAAGAAAGTAAGAATGAGTAAGAGGTACTATTATTATTTTGTTATGATAATGTCATATTTGTGGAAATATATCTTATAGTATGAAATATGGGTTAAATGAGTTATGATAAATGGACTTAAGAATTATTATGATGTATGATGATAAATTGTGGACTTAGAAAATAATATGTGTGAAAGGTATAAGATTTTATAAAATAAAGATTTTCATTTGTGCTTAAATAAAATACTAATAACTTGAAGTGAAAGAGCACATGAGTAGTGTCAGGGTAATATATATATATATATATATAGATATGTATGTATGTATGTATGTATGTATGTATGTGTGTATTCTTATTCCACCGGGGAGAATAGTAGCTTGGGAGCATTTTTTCCTGAGAAGATGATGTTTTTAATCTTCGTTCCACCAGAAAGAATAGTGGTTCGGTAGCGTTTTACCTTAAGAAGGTGCTTCAATCTGTTCCACTAGATTAAGAATAGTGGGACCCCTACTCACCGTTAATTAAAAATATAATAGCATAATCTTAGGAAAGATACTAATGATTTAAAGTTGAAGAATAAGTGAGTCAGGACCAAGGTGATCCATATATATATATGTATGTACGTACGTACGTATGTATGTATGTACATACGTACGTACGTAGGTATGTATGTATTTCCGTTCCATTGAGGAGAATAGTAGCTCAAGAGTATGTTGCCCCGAGAAGGTAATATTTTCATATCTGTTCCACCAGATGATAATAGTGGCTTAGGCATGTTGCCCCTCAGAAGGTGTTTTAGATCATTCCACCAGTTTAAGAATAGTGGGATTTCTGTACTCAACGTATATAAAAAAATGAAAATGGATTATACTTATTAAAAGAATCTAGATCATTTTATGTTTTATAAGATGTTTCATTTATTTGGTTATTCACTTATGATCTAATGTGAAATCATGCGCTATTTGTATCCCTATTTCGATAGTATTGTTACCTTACTTAGTACGTAGCGTACTGACCACCCATTTTATGGGTACTGAAATCATGTGCAGTTCTCAGAAGATTAGCTAGATGATTATACTACCTATAATACCCTATATGGGGATGAGTGACTTCATCTATGTTTAGGTTGGGTGAAGAGTAATTGTTATTCGATCGATGTATTTAACTAGATACCCTTTTTGGACTCTTGATCCATGGTATCCCTTCTTTTGTGTTTTGTATTATTAATTCAGACTTAGACTCCAAACTTATTATTTTACTATAAATGTTTTTTTTTCTAATTTCCTTGTGTTACTTTAAATATTTTAGCCTTGTGATTGATGTAAGGATGGTTTTATGAGCCAGAATTATGTCGATTACGGTATTAACCCCCAAATATTTTACTTAATTTATAAAATAAAAAATTTTAGTAGTAAAAATTGGGGTGTTACAGTAGCTGTGATGACATCAAATTGCCTGTCAGCCTCTAACTCACTCATCATGTTCAAGAGACTACCTGGATGTGGTCCTGTAGCACCACCTGAGACTTACCCTTATTGAAAAGCACAGGGCCTCTGCATCCTCTACTACAAAGCAATCCTACTAGCTCTACTATCAGTCAACTGAGTTCTTTGAACTGGTAGTGTTCGTGCTACAATACCCTACGAATGTGTTTTCCCTTGCAAAGCATTAACCCCGACGATATGACGCTCTAACTAACGATGCCCCCATCCAACCACAACCAAAGCACTAAACTAGCTGCCCAACACCATTGTTCCCTAGGTGGTTCTTACTGCACCGCTAATAGATAAAATGACTTGCACTCAGATGACTTAACTACCCTCCAAAATGGGGTACCACTCCCGATGGAAGACTATCTAAGGTCTAGAACCTCTTCTCTTCCTTGTGGCATTGACCACCCTCAAACCTTCGCTTAACCCCTAACTAGGCACTACGGGCCTAAGCAATCATTGATGCCTCTAAGGCATAATCATACATAGCCTATAGGTCTTGTGCACAAGCCCGCATTAGCATCTCCTAAAGCCTCAAACTTAACCCCAGCTGGAAATTATGCACCTTCATCCTCTCAGTGTCAACCTCAGGAGCAAAGTAAACCAGGTCTAAATAATGGTTGTAGTACTCCTCTACTGAAGATTCCCCCTAACATAATGCCATAGACTTGTTGTACTTTGCCATCCTTAGGCTAGTAGGATAGAACTATACCCTGAGCATCTCGAAGAAGGTCTCCTACTGGTCTTTAGAGACTCCTTTCAGTTGTTGACCTCTACTTGACCCCATAGATAGAATACCTCAATGTCCACCTACCTACTCTCTGGGCAACCACTGGCCGCAAATATCTTCTCAAAATCCTTTAGACAATGCTACAACACATTTGAGTCCTCCTGACCCTCAAAGATTGAAAGGTGATGAAGATTAACCCAACAAAGCCAATCCTCTAGTGGCAACATTGGAAAAGGAGGTGGTGGCAGTGGTGGAGCCTCCTCATACTGAATTTGTTGCTCCATGAACTCTTCAACCATCTCCATGAAATACTTCAGATGCCAATTCACAGCCATCAAAACCCTAGAATACTAAGTCATGTCAGATAGGAATCGAATACTAACCACACCATTATTACACATGAAGGTAGCACATTGCATATAAGGCTAAAAGCTAGTCGTATTCTATAAAATTAAGGCAAAACTCCCAACCCAAACCAACACTGGCTCACAAACAAAATCAGATTCTACTAGTTCGGATGGAATCAAAAAAATTTCATTTTGCAAAATAACTCTAGGATTTAAAACCATAGGCTATGATACCGACTTGTAACACCCCTAATTTTTTTACTAGAAAATTTCATTCTTAAGGACAATGTGGAAGCATTTGAAAAAAAAGGGAGGGGGAATATTACCGCCACATCAACCATGAAAGAGGTATGATCATCACCTAACACATGCCTAACATAAGGCAAAATGTTGATGCTAGCACTCGTAAAATATAACAGAAGAACTCCACACCAGAAGCAAGCCTGGATGCTAGCACTTGCAGCCACTGTTTACCATTTTTGGAAGGCTGTGAATTTTGCCCTTTTTGAAGATGTAACCGTTGATGTTGATGCTTTAGTTTTTAATATTAAGCTAGATGTTTATAAGATTTTGAACAACAGGAAAAATTGAGCCCTTGTAGATTTCAAACACTAATCATTAGCTCTTTTCCCTTTTGTCCCCATCTATCTGATGGATGCCCTGGCAGGATGACACCCTCATGTTTTGTTGTATGAGGGGTATCCTCGGATGCTTATGGTTGTTTATAGCTCAGGTATGCCTAGTGTTCTTGCATATATATATGCTTAATATATATAAAGCTATTTTTTATCCTTGATTAGAAAACAAATGTAAGGCAAAATGGAACAAAGAACAAAAGAATACATGGTCATAATAATAATGTGACAATACAAGATAATAAAAACTAGAACAATATCATAGATAGAATGAACTTAGTAGTTTTACAAAATCAAATACAGGAAATCAAGCCAAGATTTTAAATAACCGAAAAATACAAAAATATCCAAATGTAGTGGGAAAAATAGTAATAACCGGTTAACCTAAATCTTAGACATAATTATTAACCTCTAACCCCAAGCAAAGACTCGCTAATGGCCTATGTCGTCACCCTTAACATATTCTAACTGAGAGTCATAACCCTAAAAATCGTCCTCTACTCTTCGGACTAGAAGCTAGATCATTACAATGAGCACACAAGTGCAGTATCAGTATAGTGAAGTACTGGTAAAACATACTACCTAAAAAAATGATAAGGCTCATGCAACACATTGAAGTCACATAACAACATGATGACATCATACCGATACAACTCATGTACAACAAGGCATGCTCGCATGGAAATTATAGAAGTGTAAAGATATAGTAATTACGCGCAATTCATGCAATATAAACCTTATTAGAATCCTTCCTTAAGTGCCCACACAATTCACTATAAAATCGACACATAAATAAATAGGTATTTTAATAGCACACTATAAGACCAATTGGGTGCTCACACCAAACACCTCATATGGTATAAAAGTCTCCAATTGGGTGTTTTATAGTTCTCACACCAAACACCTCATACTAATTGGGTGTTTTACAGTGCTCACACCAAATACCTTATACCAACTAGGTATTTAGAGATGATACCAAACTTTACCAAAAATCAAGTCTCAAATACCATCATGGTTGTTCATATTAAATTAGGTCAATCATGATTGAAATTATAATTAAAATGTTGTAAATATGTGGAAGTATCAACATAAAAGGCCCAAGAGAAACACAATAAAGTATAACAAAGTCGTCAAATTCCAAACAGACCAGTCGACCATTCTGAATGGTCATAACAAACCTAGACCATGATAACTTATCGATTGAATATTCATGCAAACTAGTCGACTGGTTTGGTCCAACTGGTCAATGGATCCAAGTAGAGACTAACCCATTTTAGCTTGAAGAGAAATTAATCGATAAGTTTGATCAATCGAGTAACTAGTCATAAAAACTAGTCAGCTAGTTTGATCCAACCAGCCAATAGGTGTAAGTTGATACCAATCCATTTTGTCTGTAGGGACACAATTTGATGGGTTTGACCAACCCATCGAATATTCATCAAAAACAGTCGACTGGTTTACCAAAGCAATCGATTAATCTTGTGACCAACCGATTTGAAACTCCAAACCATTCGACTGCTTGCAAAATTAGTCTATTGGTTTGAGGAACTGATCAGCTGGTTAGAGTCAAACACAAACCATACTTGCGAAACACACATCAAAAATTACCACACTTTATCATATTAATTCTATAATCCTTATATGTTAAAACACACATAAAAATGCATGCTACTCACATAGAATTACATGGATACATGGTAATATACATTCTTAAACAAATCATGCACAACAACCCATTTGATGCTTAGAATCATAAAATTCCAATAACACTAACTTGGAAAGAATTATACCATATGCTCATAACATGGAACACAATTAAATCATGCTTATATAAGCAACAACACATGGAACCCCTAATATACCATATAATCTTAATAATGTTAAAGATAAGATTATCCTACCTTGAACCAATTCTTCTAGTATAAAACTCCTACCGAATGGCTTATGTAGTGGAACTTTAATTTCTAAGAGAATTAAAGTAAAAACCATTGAAAATCATCTTTCAAAACTCAAATAAAATCAAAGAAAGGCTAGAATAAAAAGAAGAACACAAAATACCACCTTTGTCTCAAAAATAGGGTGCTAAGGAAATAGCTAAAATTTGTTAATCTTAATTCTTCCTTGCTTAAGGAAAGTAGGAGAAAACTAAAACCAATATTACAAGAAGAGAAAGAAACACAATACTTGCACAATGAAAGGAGAAAATTAGAGAGAGCCTCTATTTTTCTCAACAGAGAGAAGAATAAGAAAAATGGAAGAATGCTCAACACTTAAGAAAATTTCTACAAGGAGAAGGGAGAAGAGAGCAAATAAGTGACGAATAAGAATGGATCAGCCTAACCTCCACAACCTTTAAATTTTATTAATGCACGTGTTATCATTTTTATTAGTACTAATATTATTATTATGTTATCATTATTATTATTATTACTACTACTACTACTACAGCTAACTTAGAAATATTACTACAAATATTATTATTAATAATGATCAAACCCTTATTATCATTATTATTATGATTATCATTACTACTACTACTACTACTACTACTACTATTATGTTATTATTATTATTATTATTATTATTATTATTATTATTATTATTATTATTATTATTATTATTATTATTGTTGTTGTTGTTGTTGTTGTTGTTGTTGTTGTTATTATTAATGCTAAATTCAGCATATTATCACTATTATCATTTATAAATATTCAAACCCTTATATTATTATTACTATTATGATTATTATTATTACTAGTATTATTCTTAACATTATTAGTATTATTGTTGTTGTTGTTGTAGTAGTTGTTGTTATTACTACTAACACTATCATTAAGCTTGACCTTATTATCACTAAGATTACTATTATTATGATTATTAGGACCCTTACTATTATTACTTTGTCATTAATGTTAATATTACCTATATTACTAATACTACTAGCATTTTTATTATTATTATTGTTGTTGTTGTTATTATTATTATTATTATTATTATTATTATTATTATTATTATTATTATTATTATTATTATTATTATTATTATCATTATTGTCACTACTTTAGCATTTATAATATCATTATTTTGGGTACAAAAGAATGGGAAAAAAATTATGATTATGCTTGGCATGTCATAAAACATGATAGTTTGGGCATACTTAGATATATTTATGGAATAATTTATATGGATGTATACCCTAAAGGCAATTTGGTTATTTTTGGTGTGTTATGATATTTATCCTGACAAACATCTCTAATGTGTATTATATGTTGTTGAGCATGAGATTATATGATCATGAGTGTATTGGATACACATGCTAGGGTTTTATATATAAAATCTTAGTCATTTGGCTTATTTGATAATTTAATTGCATGATAAATAATTTAATTATTATTTTTTATCCTTATCATGACAAATATATAAATAAAATAGATTTAGTAATTAATGAGGATGTTAATATAGTAATTTTGGTCTTAGGGTTATTTTGGTCATTTTCAGCTTAAGGCACCCAAATATAAATAATTGAGCTAAGGATGACCTTAGTATATATTTATGATTGACCTTGCCAATGATATTGCTTATGGTTATCTTGTATAAATATAAAATAAGTAAAAATGATTAAGTGTGGAAATTGGATATATGTGATTAAGTGTGATTTCATGGACACCTTAATAAAATATTAATACTTGAAGTGAAAGACCCAGATATTAAGAATTGTGGCTCTTTAGGGGTCAATATTCTAAAGACTCAGTTTAGCCCACTATTGATTATGGATTGTTGCCGGTGTGCCTTAGTGTCATAACCAAACCCTATATCTTACACTATTTAGCTCTATAAATTGATATGGGGTATGCATACTTATGAATTAGGTATCCATATCGGTGGAGAGCTGTGTTAACTTCATGTAATAGTGTGACCAGGGTACCTTTGAGTTCTTGGGTTGATAGTTGATAGGATACTCTGTTATCTTGGGTGTCGATATGACTAGACTACCTTAGTGTCTCCAGGTTGATTGATCTATGCTTAAGCAAATAAAAATGAAAATGATTAATAGATTACTAAAACATAGGATTAGTTGATAGTAACATTTATGTCTACCTATAGTTCAATAGCAGCCTTTGTGTTTACCCATGATTCGATAGCATTCTTTGTGCCTACCCATGGTTCGATAGTAACCTTTGTGCCTCCCTATGTTTTGGCAACAACCTTTATGCCTCCCTGTAGTTCGGTAGCAACCTTTGTGTCTACCTATGTTTTATCAATAGCCTTCGTGCTTGCCTGTGGTTTGGGAACAACCTTCGTGTCTACCTATGATGCTATGGATTTTTACTATCATATTCCTATAAGCCTACTAATGTTATTAGATTTTTTAGTATTAATGATGAGATACATTATATGTTGTTATTGTCTTTGAAATACCCCTAAACCCTAATTTAGGAAGTTATGGCAAAATAAGGTTTTATTAGGAAAATTAATTTATTAAAATAAAGGGAAGTAATTAAGGCAAAATCAAGAGGAGAATAATACATAATTTAATTAGGAAAGGTGTTTTGCTAATTAAAATGAAATTAAGGAAAAATTATTCTAAAAAGGAAATTTATTTATTATTTTATTAAAATATTATTATTTTAAATATTTAAAAATACCAAAATTTTCTAAATACTCTAACCCATCTCTTTTTCCTTTTTTCCTTTTTTCCCTTCTTTTTCCTTCCTCCCTTGATCTAGGTTAGCCCCCCTCAAGGCCCAGACCCCCTTTTTCCCTAGTGCGGCCCAAGCCCACTCTCCTTTTCTTTTTTCCCCCCGCATGTCGCCAGCCTCCCGGTCTTCTCACTCTTTTTCTTTCTTTTCGTTCCCCTGGACCGACCGGTCCACTTCTTTCCCCTTTTTTCTTCCTCGACCCTTCATCTTCCCTGCTCATTCCCCATGCAGACTTGCACCATGCCATCGCCAACGAACTACCACTTCACCGCCTACTTGCCTTCCCTCTCTCCCTCATCGTTTCCTATCCCTTATTGACCTAATCAACCCTTCTTTCTCTCCTCACACGTGCCCTTCCCCCTTACTTTTCTTCTACCCTGACCAATCGGGTCCTACGACTTTATAGGCCTATATCGGTCGGTGACCTACCACACATACCCCTCTCTTATCCTCTTCTCCCTCTGTCTTTTTTCCCCTTTAATGGCCTATAAATACCCCATAACTGCCCCCATTTAGTTTTTTTCTCCCTACCTAAAAATTCCCCCTTTTGAGCTGCCACTTGTTCCATCATTGCTACTCAAACCACCTACCAAACCACTCCCTCCACCAAACTACACCACTCATCATCCTCGATTCTTCCCGCACGAGCCGCCTTAGCCGTGCAAAGTTGGCCCCCCGATTAGCCCACTCTCACCCACCGCCGCCCTTCACGCCACCTTCCACTACCATTTTCGCTGCAACCACCACTCTCCCTCTCCCCATAAACATCCATTAGGACCTCCTCTACCTTCCTTTCCCCCTGCCTCCCTTTCCTTCTCCCTTCCTCCCTCTCCACCACCTTCAACCACCACACCAACCACCGCTTGTGCCACCCCTTTTGCTGCACCGCCACCACCATTCTAGCCCTCCCAACCTAGGGCATCCACTACCGCCTTAACCACCCTCTCATTCCCCCCTCTTCTAACCTAGGCAACCACCTTTCCACCTTCTCTTCTCCCTCCACCACCGCCGCCGTTGTGCGTCGTCGCCATCCTTAGGTGGTATCCTAACCTCCACAACCCTTAAATTTTATTAATGCAAGTGTTATTATTATTATTATTATTATTATTATTACTAACTTATGAATATTACTACAAATATTATTATTAATAATGGTCAAACCCTTATTATCATTATTATTATGATTATCATTACTACTACTACTACTACTACTACTACTACTACTATTATGATATTATCATTATTATTATTACTATTGTTATTATTATTAATGGTAACTTTGGCATATTATCACTATTGTAAATATTCGAACCCTTATATTATTATTACTATTATGATTATTATTATTATTAGTATTATTCTTAACATTATTAGTATTATTGTTGTTGTCTTAGTATTAGTTGTTGTTGTTGTTATTACTATCACTATTATTAATCTTGACCTTATTATCACTAAGGTTACTATTATTATGATTATTAGGACCCTTACTAGTATTATTCTTAATATTAGAACTATTATTATTATTATTATTATTATTGTTAGTATTATTACTTTGTCATTAATGTTAATATTACCTATATCACTAATTCTACTATCACTACTAGCATTATTATTATTAGTAGTATCATTATTGTCACTACTTTAGCATTTCTAATATCACTATTATTATTGCTAAGATTTGGGTTGTTCTTAGTATTATCACTATAACTACTACTACTACTATTATTAGTAATATTAAAGTTGTTATCTTTAATAATATAAATATTGCTATTAATACTTTAACATGAACTAATATATCTACTAAGATCTATTTTGATTAATAAAAACATGATTAGATACCTTAAGAATAATAATCCAAATTTTACTTATAAAACTACTATTAATATTAGTAACCCTGATATTAGGATATGATAAGGGCAAGGGAGGAATGGTGATAATTTTTGTAAGAGGGAAGTTAACCCTCAGTATTTTCCTCTTATAAGTAAATCAAGTCAAAACCCTAAGGAGGCGTAGGAGCGTGCTCCAAGACCAGTGTTGTATTAGGTAAGGGTGCAGTTAAGACCAACTATGTGTGTGTTATGTGGCTTGTATGCCATGTGTTCCATGTGCTATGATTGTGTTGTATACTTTATAATTACTTTGACTATTTACTTATAGTGCAGCTTGGAGTTGAGGTATGGTTATGTAACTTCCTTATGGCATGTGTATAATGATGTGTATGTTGTGCTTATGGTGTTGTACGATGTGACCCTCTAGGACATGCAGAATGTTTTAATAATGTGATATGGGGTGAAAATATGAAAAGGGAAGAAGAGGAAGTAAGTTGACTAAAAGGATATGAGAATGACCTAATTATCTTATGATCTATGAGGGGACAAATAAAAGGAGAATGTGGAAAAAATAAAAGAGTGGAGTGAATCTTACATGAGGAATTTTCGGGCTTACATGGGATGGATGGAGTCTCAATGGGAATGATCATTGCATGGGAAAAGTTATCTTGGGGTATAAGTAAGGTAATGGAAGAGTTTTGGAGGTTATTGGGGTCCTTGGGTGAAAAATAGTACATAGGTTGGTATAAGGGTGCATAGGAAACTTGGCTAGGGTTTGGAGGAAAACCCTAAATGGAGGAGGTTGTGAAAGTGAAGTTAATAAAGGGTGAGTTGAATATGGGACAAGAGTAGAAGAATATCAAATGAAGGCTGAGTATGGGTGTCATAAGGAAGAAAGGATAGTTGGTGAGTAATGGAGAGGTGATGTATGGAAAAAGAAATGTGCTAGGGATTGGGTGGCTAGCTAGGGTTTTTTGGTCACCTGTGTAATTGGGGAGTAAAGTGAAATGATTGGGGTTGAATCTAAGTAGGATGATGTGCTAGGTGATAAAGGAGCTTTAGTTGTGTGAGATAGAGGAATGATGGGTCGTATAGGTCTAATTAGGGTTTTGAGGAAAACCTTAGGGGGCAATAGTGAAGTTGACGTTAGATGGAATAAGGTGGTGGGCCTTGACCCACGCATTTTGGAGTTGGGTATTCATAATGAGTAAGTAAAAGGGGGAAAAGATGTTGAGGGTGTGTTAGCAGGTGTAGAAGTCCCAATATATGGGACAGACCCTCTTAGGAGAATAATAGTAGAAGGATTGTGACATGCATGTCTAAGGTGAAAGTATATTGAATAAGACACGAATAATATACTAACTATTTAAAGAGAATGATTGTTAAGTCGGGCCTAGATCGGTCAACTGGCGAATAGTAGTGGCCACTAGTATTCTGCTCTGCATGTTTCCGATCTACTAGTTATAATAGCGGGGGATTCCGTGCTCAACAAACTGAATATAATTATGATAAGACATAGGAAAGATACCAAGTAACTATAGTGAAACACCATGAGAGTCGGTGGTAGACCGATCTACTAGCGAATAATAGTAGCTAGGAGCACTTTGCCTTAGAGACCGATCTACTGACAATAATAGTGGTCAGGAGCGTTTTGTCCTGTAAGTTTTTAATTCCATTAGCTATAATAGTGGGATTGCCGCACTCACATGGATTGATGATACGTATGGAGTGAAATGAGTATTGATCAAATATTTAAATAATATGTTTATCCTAACTATAGCTCGACCTTTATTATTTGTATTATTTGTATGTTGTCTATATGATCATGCTTATGTTATACGCCTTTCTGTGTTTGGCCTTAGATGCATGGTTACCTTACTGATGAGTTCATATTTTGACACAGTTTATACCCTTATAATCTTAGTTTTTGGTATTTATTTGGCTAATATAGGGGAATAATTATTATTTTATGCTTAAGTGGTAAAATTTGCATAAATATTATTATTTGAGCTAAAATGATATAAATTAAGTAAATTTAGAATAAAATATTATTTATTAATAATTATTGAATTTTATTTTGCAGGTATTATTATTTTTAAATAAAAGAAAAAAAAAGAAGTCGACGTTTGGACCAACAACCAAAGGCCGAAGGCCCAAACGCCACAAAATGCAAATCAAACGAGGCACTGCACGCACGGGAAGAGAAGAAAAGTCAGCCGAGAGCTGACGTGGCACGAAAAGGGCAGTAGACAAAAGGCACAAAGTAGGGCCGCACGTTATAAATAAAGGAGGCACGGAACGGAGAGCGTGAAAAGGAGAGACGACGCGAGTGGGCGACTGAGCCTTCAAAGGCTCGGTCAAGCGCCGCAGGCCAGAGCGGAAGGGCGGTAGAGCCTTTATAGGCTCAGGAAAAAGGCAACAGAGAGGACGGGAGAAGGCAGAGCCTTCCGAGACTCTGTGGAACGAAACGCAGTCGACGCACGGACGACGCGCAAAGGACAGCCGTCGCACGGAGTTCGAGGCAACGACATCACAGGTCATCCACAGCAGCCGCACGTCAGGCGAGAAAAAAGAAAAAAAAAAGAGAATTACTTACACGGATATTGAGACACCGAGAAGAGAGAATAAGAGAAAATTTATACTGGTATAATTTATTTTAGATAAAATTAATTTTTATCTGAATAAATTCTTGATCTTTTATTTAAAATTAATTCCGGTTATTTATTTCTCTTATTTTTAATTTATATTTTAGATATATATTTCTGTGTAATTAATTCTTTAATTATGGCTAGCTGATTGTTTATTGTTAGGGAATAATTTGAAACCCTGGATTAGAATTTGAATTATAATTTTATTTTCTTTGTTTCATGAGATTGTTTCTTGACTCTATATTAATTGCTATCGTTTATATGTATAATTCTGTCAAGTATAGTTTATTTGGTGCATGCCTTGTTCTGGTTCCTCATAAGTGACAGTATGTAGGATTATTTTCCTGCTAGGTGACCATCTAAATATACTAGAATTTATATGTATAAATTGCAGCTAGGTTAGATAACAATTCACCTAATCGTTTTGTGATTCTAACCGAAGTGGTAAAACGTTTCGATACGTGTGGGTCAAGGATAGGAAATACAGCTAGTCATGCGTTTTGTACTAGTCCGGGTACTTAGATTGACAGCCTTCCACTTACACTTAATGCATTAAATCTAGTTAAATATAGGAGCCGCGTGTTGTTGCTATACTGCTAGTATTTAACATGGTTACCTTACTCAGTACGTAGCATACTAACTACCTATTTCATGGTTACTGCTCCTTCCCATGAGCAGAGGGTCCTGTTGAACTTGTGTAGGTAGGAGATATTATTTTCGATGCCTACGATGCTTACATGGCATCGGATCAGGCTAAGAGTTGAGCTTGGACTTGGCCTAGGGACTGAGAGAGACTTGGTTAGATCTCCTTTTATTGTTCATTTATCTTGTATTGGTTTATTTCAGACCTGTTTTATCGTACTGTACATTTTGTTTGAGAACTTTAATTATGCACTCTTTTAGATCCTACAAATATACTTACATACTATCAATGATGAGAGATCATTTACAAGATGCAACTTCTATTTAAATAGATATATCATTTTTTCATTACTCTTACAACTTCAATATTATATTGTTACAATCTTGAGTTAAGTCTACTTAATCATTCCAAAATTTAAGTGATTATTATTTGCAACTATGAAAGATTAGGAGGAATCTTTATTTAATTTGGAGCCTAGGCTAGGATTAGAGGTACTGAATTTATGCTACACTCTACCACAGCCAGTGCTAGAATCATACTTTTTTGATAATTCTAAAATAGGATGTCTTATGATGGAAATATCTGCTCTTGCTCCTTCTGGGTGCAGGACAACTTCGTGAATTATCTTCTTCCAGAAATTGTAATACACATATATATATGCCATTATATAATTCATGACCTAAGCATATAATAGTGAGCATTAAATTTCATGGTATACGTACGATCCTATATATATATTGTCATGATTTTACATTACGTACAACCCTCTTTCCCTATCCTTTCCGGTTTGGCTGTTCTTTTTTTGGATTTCTCACCTTTTTTGAAATTATATATCTATATATATGTATATATATATATATATATACACATACATACATACGTATGTATGTATATATGTACATATATATATGTACGTATATATAGATCCTACAGAGATAAATCGAGCTGTATCAAATGTTATTCAAGTGGCATGCATATTGTCATTATAAAGAGAATGGATGAGGCTCTTGGGAACTAAGGTGGAGACAGCTTCAAGTAAGAGCAAATAGTTTGTGGGGATCAGAATTTCATCTTCATACCATCCGCAGTAAGAATAATTAATGGTCGGACTTTCATATTCATTTTAGAAGCCGGATATAAAATAGTGCAGCAGATTAGCCGACAAAGACTAGAATGAAAAAGGAGACTTTCACCCGCAGTATGGATCTGATCATATTAGAAAATTTAGATTCATGGAATAGCCAAACAGAAACCAATAGTTTTATGCAATAGTTAAAGAGCAACAACGTTGGATGAGTGAATTTGGGGGGGGGGTCTTCCTTCTCTTATCTCAGTGGGGGTTTTTCTATAATGACAACCTTTTTTTGTTTTGATAGTTTAATTAATGTAATTATTATATATTTTATTTCTTTTCATTTTACTTTGTTGGAGAAGACATAGTCTGTAGATGTTGACTAGTTGTACATCCCTATGAACACGACTCCACGCTAAGAGCCTAAGACCAATTATCAAATCATTTCAGCTGATGTTATCAATTATGATTTGCAGTGTTTTCAGAATCATCCCCGATTCTCACCCCAATTTAGTATAACATGTTTTTAAATAGGTAAATACAAATTAAGGTACATATCCAAAAAATTCAACGTACTTGTATATATATCACTTGGTTTTAGCTAATTATTTGCTAAAAGGAGATTAAGACTTCATAGAGTAATAAGCTCAATTCTGGTTCTAGAAATTGACTAATAAAACAAACTAAGATGGACATCAAAGAATCGAGTAATGAACATTTCTCTTTCAGACATAACTAACTGTATGTGGACAAATATTAATCTATCACACTTGTTTTCTATCTAAGGATAGCTTCCACACCAATAGTTTGATAAATGTTCTCAATTATGAGCTTCATGTTTGTATACTAGGAAAAGATTTTACCATGAAAGAAAGACTTGAATACTGACTCTGATAACATGCATCTAAAAATCTGCAAATGGCACTGTCAACTGAGGAATTTTATTCCAACTCCTATTTTGTGGTTGGAAGACCTGTAGTAACCAAGTTGGCAGCATTTTGTGGTTCTTTTGGAATAAAGGGTTTGGATGGAAAATGTTCCAATGAAATGTTGGGAGGTTAAAGGGACTAAACTCTGAAATAAAGAGCATAAAAAGTTCCTTAGAGGCTAAAAATTTCTGGTGGAGGTTATGGGAAGAACCATTGCAAAATTTATTGACTATCCTCATTTTTCTGGTATGGATTGAGAAAAACCTTGGACTTCAGGCATGGAGTTGATTAGCCAACATACAAGAAAATAGTAAGGAGTAAATGGGTATTTATGAAGTGTAAATTAGAATCTATTGATGCTTCCAGTTTATATTTCAATTCTGATGATGACTCAAAAAACCAGAGGAAGAGCAAAAAGATCAAGAGAAGACGGTAGAGTAAGCATAATTTCCAACACATCAACACGCGTTTGCTCATCCATAATCAATCTTATCCATTTGAGATGAACCCTTCAAACTCCAGTGAAAGAATATACCATGTTTTGTGTAGAAAATCGAACAAACAAACCCCTCCCGAAAGAGAAGATGTGAATGCCAACCCACTATCCCTAAGATTTCACTCAACCTCGGAGCTAATATTATCAAGTCACAAAAAGAAAACAAACAGAACTAACAAAATTGAAGACGATTAACAGGAGATGGAGAAGGCAACAATAACAAACCTGAAATTTGAAGAGGAAGGAAAATCGAAGCCCAACAATTGCAGATCTAAATCTTGTGAAGATAGAGCGAAGATCAACAAAAGAGGATGTGAGCATCAAAAATTGTGGTGGCGATCATGAGCAACAAAAATGGAGAACGTGAGGTGTAGAAGAGGATGCGAGTAGCAAAAATGGTGGCAGTGACCACGAGCAGAAAAAATAGAGAAGAATTGCAGAGCCTGTACGTGAGTTAAAGAGAAGATAAAAGTGAAAAGAAGTAGATGTGGAGGAGAAACAAATAGTCGGCCATTGTTATGAACGATTTTTTTTTAAACAGGTATCATACCGTATTACCACATAAGTTATTATCAAAAGTAAGTAAAACTTACTTTTGATTTACTACTTATAGGAAGTAATTTTTATTAATTACATTTTTATAATAATTTTTTTAAAGTAAAACTAAGCACTTATTTTAATCTATAATTACTTTTATAAAAAAATTACTTATTAAAAGTTAAACCAAACAAGCTCCTAGATAATGTGAAAACAACCCTAAAGCATCCAAATTTGCTAATTAGCATAAAGAGACTCTAATTAGAAGTTTTTATAAACATTAGAAAGATAATCAACGCAAGATAAAAAATGATTCTAGAACCGTAGCATAACCAATCAACTCATTCTACGAGATATGAAAATGAGGGTCGATGGAAGCACAATCGATTGGTTTGAGCAACTAGTAGACTGATGTCTTTGAAATTCCATATTTTCACCAAATTCCAAGTCATTTCCAAAACCTAAAGCACTTTGTTTTATATTAACATAATTTTAAACACGTTTTTTTTATAAGAATTATAGGATGGGGTATTACGACTACGATGTGTAACCTTAGACATTACAGCGTATAACTGACCACGATTAAAGACTAGTTTTTTCAATAATAGCCCAAAAGTAATTTTTGTATTCATTCTTCTTCTTTATTATTTGTCAATTGAAGATGGAAATCAAATGAATGTTATTTAATACTATTAATTAATGTATACTATTAATTAATATACTATAAAAAAATTAAGAATTGAATGTCTACAATGTTTAGTTTATCTTGAATTATTGAAAATTTTTAGAACTATTAAGGTAATTTAAAATATATTGCTTAGTGTGTAACTTAAAGTTTATAACTGCATCATTAAATTCTTAAAACTAAATGGTATGTTGAACTATCAATTTATGAACAATAATTAATATAAATAGATGAAAATTTTTTTCATTATATTTCCTATTATAAAACTCTAAGATCATCCGTAACAAAGGAGAAAAAAAATCAATATATCTTATAAAATTATTTTAATGTAATTAAATTTTATTTTATATTATAAATATTTAAATGAAGTACAATTTTAATATAATTTGACTTGTAAAATTTTTACTTCGCGTAAGAAATCGCGATATACTACAGCAACGGACGGACGTAAAATAAAATTCTGTTTTTAAATTATTATACATTATAGATTATGTAACACCTAAAAAAACTACGCTATTTCATTGTTTTAATTTTACCTCCGTCATAAATGAGTAGTGTACGATAAATTCAGGGTTTGGAAAGGGCACCTCCGTGCGACTGAGAGTGAGAGCTCTGCTTCGAGCTTCGAACGAGGGAACTCCATCGCCACTTTACTATTGCTTCAAAGTTGAAACTCTGGGATCTCTGGCTCTCTGCTAGGCGAGACCTTATTTATCCAATTTTAGCAAGGCCTCATCCATCCTGTCAACTCGATCTGTTGCTCTCCAAAATTTTCATTTGAACAAGAGTTTCTGGCTTTTAATTTCAGCCGTGAGAGCGAGATGGTGGAATGTTGAGGAGGAAGAAGAGGAGAGAGAAGTAGGGACATCAGCAGCAGCAGCAAAATGGCGAGGGTGATGGATTGTGCGGCTTCTGCAGGAGGAGTGAGAGGAGGGGGAGGGAAAATGTATTCATGTTCATACAAGAGGACGACTCTTGTTATCTGCTCAATCAACATTGTAATCGCTCTCTACATTTTTCGCTGCCTTTATAGCTCCATTTTTCTCTACCAAAATAACTATACTCAATACAGTTAAGTTCCATTTTGTTTTTAATTTTTAATTTCGCTTAGCGTGCTTCTCTTTGTGTTGACTGGGTAACCTATGCGATTCTGTGTTTATGTTGATGAATAAAAATTGCAAAATTTCCTTTTCGCTTATGTTGTTGTTTTGATTGGGAAGGTATTGTGTATTTGTATTATTATTTTCCAGGTTTTGTGAAAGAACCCAAATTTGATTTTCTCTCATCTAATTTCTGCGGTTTTAAATAGCGATTTCCTTGTTCTCAGATGTTAAGTTTAGTCCATCTCAGATCGAGAAAATGCAAGAATCAATCCGGATTCGGAAGGCTTCAGAACCAATACAACTAGAAAAAGTGGTATTGCCCATTTCGCCGTTTGGAATTCACTGAGCTGTTATTTTTTTGAGCCTTTTTTCTAGTAACTCGATGGGTTGTTACTCTTGTTGCATGCAGGTTAAAAATATCAAGAAGGAATTAGCTTATCAAGAGTCTAGTGTGGAATTACCGGGGCATGTGAGACAGATGATCACGGATGAGATTATGCAACGATTAAGAAGTTTGAATCATAGCGCAAATGTGACAGAGCAGAGAGGTTGGTTTTCCTTGTGTTGTTTCTATTATGCCTTGGATAACTGTTGCCTGTAGTAGTTTTCAAGATGATCCTAAGTGTAAAAATGTGCAGAATGGAAGTCGTTTTGTAGAGATGCACAATTGCTGCATTCTGCTGTTTTATGCCAAGACTGAACTTTTGTCAGTGTTCTCATCTGGAAGTAACCTCTGTTGAATGGTGATCAGCTTTAGATGTCTGGTCTAATGTAGCTTCTCTTAGTTTTCAACCATATGGTTGATTCTGTGAGGTCTATATCTCATCTCTTTGCTATCTTTAAAATTTCCTATTGGCTTAAAGCTTCACTGTTTTTGATCAAAAGGTAAAAATATTATATGTGTGCCAATAATTACAATATCAATCAGGCATATCTGGGGTAGAGTAAAAAACATATACTAACTAACTAGCAGTTAGCAGGATCATATTCTAACCCCCTAGCCAACAAAATACACTGAGTGTTACAATAGCAAGAGAAACTAGCATAAACAATAGCAGTGTGTATGGTTGCACGCTGTCAGAGCACCTGGCAACAAACCTCTCTACACGAGGGTACACAACTTAAAATCAGCAGACAAGAGAAGCGTCTGCTGCTGTTACGTATTAGTTCTCAGACTAGAATAACACTCTGAAACTCAATAAAAAAGACTGTTGCATGCTTGAAAGAAATCTGTATATAACCAGCTTGATCTGCATAACAGTGGCTGAGACATCTAGTTATTGATCTTCAAAATTTCCTAGCCATCAAATACAATTAAGAATCGGTCCCGATATGCAATATTGACCAATATTTATTGTATTTTGGGTAAGCTGATAGAGTATAGTTTCAGAATTTCACGTATTTATCGTTGATTTATTGGTTATCGCCGATATTTGCCATATCTACAGATATTTGCTACTATTTGTTGTAAAAAAAAATATATAAGAAAATCACGCTGCGATAATCGCGGCATGTAAAATATCATTCGGGACCAACATTGTCAATCAAATAGGAGCTGATCGTGATCGACAAGGCGGCCACGACTGGGGATGATGACACTGTGGCGCACTTTGGCAATGTCTAGGTAAGCTATGACAACAACTGCTGGTTGCCAGAGAAGGTGAGCAGTGGTGTGCTGCATGCATGGTTTGTTGTGCTTGTAATTTTGAGCAAAATTGAGCAAAAAATTACCTAATCTAATGTGTTTCCCTCACACTCTCAAATCTTTAATCCTTAATTGATGTGCTTAGGCTCTTAATCTTCTCCAATTTCTTCTAATTTTTTTTGTGACTAGTGAATCTAGGGTTAGTGTTGCGAATTGATTTGGCTAATTGGGGCAAAGATTGAACAGATTAGGGCTCAATTGATGTTTAATTGCATAACAAAATGGTTGAATTGATGACTTTAGGCTTATATTTGAATGATTTAAGACAAATTGAAAGATGTGGCGATTTAGGCTAGGGTTTTGAATTGGGTATTTTTCCAATTTGAGATTTTGGGTATGGATTAATTTTAAATTATGTTTGTAACGGAGTATGGGGATTGAAAACGTGCCCCCTTCTACAATTCCTTCAGTGATAGGCAAAAAGATGAGAGTCTCTCCAATTCACTACACTAATGGAGATAGTTCAGTTAAAGGAAAGATCAAACATTGTGAGCCCTAGTTCTAGTTACACTGCACGCTATCTCTTTATTTCTTTGGATCGTTTGACACAAATGAAGCAATTAGCCTCCATCTTGATTGATCGGTGAGCAAAGAGCTATCTAATAACAAATTCGACAAGAATTGGAATTTGATTAAGCACTTGCGATTTCAAACATTGTGAACACTAGATCCAATCAAGCCGTGATTTCTTTGCCTGCCTCCATTAGGACTAGAATTTCTGATCCAATTTTCAAAGTCGAAGGTGGTAGTTGGTGCAGAACCGAGAAAAGTTGTGACTTCTACAATTGTGACCCCAAGTGTAGTGGACAAGGGGATATAGTCTACGGGGACATTGCTGATGTCATGGAAGGATAGGCTACGTAATAATTGCAAACCATCCCACGTTATGCCTTTGAATTACACCCCCCTTAATGATCCTATTGTCAAATTGGAGGAGAATGAATGGAAATCTAAAGTGGGATTGGGTTTTGGCATGAACCCCTTATTTACATAGAAGAATAAATTTGTGGAGACTAATTGGAACCATGCGTCTACCCCTATCATTCACCATCATAAAGGAAGTTTCTTCCTCTATAAATTCAAAAGCAAGGCTGATTGTGATAGCATAACGGCTAGCCCATTTTGGAGTTTCTTGAATTTTCCATTGATTCTTGAATATTGGACATTTGACTTCATGTTTGAATCAATGGGCAAAGGATGGGATTCAGGTCCAATAATAATTGGATCCACAACCGACGGGGTTGTAGGGTGAGTGTTAACAACAACTAATCCCACAACAGGAGTAACTCTGGTCTCAGGTTTCGGTGTTGCATGTTCGTGGGTACTTCCACCTTTATTACCTCAAAGAGTGCAGTCTTCGCTACAAATCATTCGAATATAATTGATATAATGGAAAAATATACTTAGGAACTGGAAAACAAACCTTAAAACATCAATCACACAGGAGCCTTTTTATAGTAAGTTCTCATTCTTTATCCAAGAGAGCCTTGATAGCCTGAAAAATCTTTGTTCTCCCAAGAAAGAAGGGGGCTGGATCTTTATGGCATGGAATTATGGAATCAAGCAGTAATTGGGAAACTCCTTTGTTTAGTTGTCATGAAGAAGGATACTTCGTGGATAAAGTGGTGCCATGAGTATTATTTCAATCACACAGATATATGGTTTATGGTTTGGCATTAAGGTCCAAGCTTGCCATTTCTACAATCATCTCAGGATGTTGAAGGATAATATAGCATTTCTTTCGAGATGCTATAATCTGCTCAGACCCAAAGGTCCATGTGTGAACTAGAGCAAAGTAGTTTGGCAGACAATTGCAATCCTAAGGCATCAATTCATTCTATGGCTTACAAGTCATGAGCGTTTGGTCACTAAAGCTTTACTTAGACAGATATGTTCCTTGGTTGGTACAACTTGTAGCTTATGTGAACTTGAGAAAGAACTTCTGATCATCTTTTCTTCGGTTGCAGCTATGTGAAGATAATTTAGCGAACTATCATTGATTATTTTTAGACTTGGTCATCTCATTCAATCCTAGAAATGTGAATTAATTGGATTTCCCAGCTATGAAGAAGATCAAAGGAGAAATTAGTTACACTAAGGATACTATTTGGAGCTGCTGTGTACCATGTCTGAAAATAAAGAAATCTTATAGTCTTCCAGCAGAAGAATAGGCCAGCCAAGTGCTTTTGAGGTGATCATACATGACATATCCCGTAGTGTAATGAATTGTAACTGTTTTATTCAACTTGCTAACATTTTGGATAGTATTCGGGGTTAGACACCTGGATGTAGGCTATGGTGATACCTTGTACCGAATGCCTCTTTTGTTACGAATAATATTTATTTACTTATAAAAAATAAGGAAAAGACAAAAAGATTGGAAAAAATTATTATTTTTATTTCTATGAAAATATTTCTTCCTATAAAATTTTTTCCTATCTACATCAACGACACTTAGTCACAGAGAAAGATGGAAGGAATATCTCATGCATCACTTGAAATAATCCATAGTCTACCATGATGTCCTTTTTCTGAAATCAAAACACACATAACGTGGATATAGATGTCAACACTAGGTGTAGTCATGACACACTCAAATATCATCAAATTCAACTCTAGCCCTAACTCATGCTAGGATGTTGAAACCTCAACATTTCATGTTCAACTCATCGACAAATGTTTATATATAATCCATATATATATATATATATATGTCATTCTTGAAATACATAGCAAATAAGATTTTACTTCTACAAGGTATAGCCAAATTCACTAAAAGTCAAGATTTAAAGCAATTAAGAAGAGGAAAACTCCTAAGCTTGCATTTCCTCTTCCAGAACTCCATCTCGATCACTTTAGTTAAAGAAACACGTAATCAATGTAGTAAAATTCATTTTAAATACAAGACAAAAGAAGTAGAAAAGAGGAGAAAACAAGGAAAGCATGTTAAACCCTAGTGATTGAGCTTAAGAGTAGGTGAAACCGAGGATTTTCACTTTATTTTCTAGAATCCTCCACTAAGTAATAGAGAACTTAAATAAAGATTGTAGCAAGAAAAAATGGAAGAGAAGAAGAGGAGCCTATTCGAGCAAAAGAAGGAAAAAGAGGAGGAGAATGCTCAATACTTACATAATTTTTGGTAAATGAATGAGTGAGGAGGTGAGGGTAGTAGAGGGCCATTGGATTAGAAAAAATTGATTCATTTGGTTGGGTTGGTTGAGAATATAGAGAGGGAAGGGAGGTGATTTTGCTTCTCTCTTACTTGAATCAAAAAGGTAGGTGGAAGTGATGGTGGTTAAGGTGAAGTGAAATGTTGAGTGCCATTTTCAACATGGAGTGCCACTTTGCCTAGCCTAGCAAATATTCTTCTAGCTTCCTTTAGTTATGTTCTATTCTATTTTTACATTTTCCTATATAGCTAGGTGGTGTAACCGAATCATCATGAGGACATCATTACAATAGTGTACCTAATTTCCACATGTGCTCCTTTTTTAGTTTCTCATTCTTGTCTAATTCCTATATAGCTAAGAAAGTTAACATGATATCAAAGCTTGTGAAAGCCTGATCCAATTTACTCACTTTTTCCTTCCACCTTAGCTTGCTAAACAACCTAGGAATGGAGTTAAAGGAGACCTATATGCTTTGCACGGCTCTATGAATGGTCCTAGTCGCTAATAGGGCAATTTGAATGGGATTTGGGGTGAAATTGAAGCTAGAGTTCATAAATGGTTAATAAAGACAACCTAATGTGATTTTCTCTACAATGTAGCAGTGGCTTTGATGTGATTGAATGGTAATTTGTTGGATACTTAACTATGTGAATGCTAATCTAGTTGTCATTCTTATACTCTGGCTCGCTTGCAAACTGGGGCTACAGATTTGGCTAGATTAATGGGTGACTCTTTCAAATCCACTGCGAGATTAGTTTGATGTACTAGAAGAAATTCTGTCAATGTCTACTAAACAAATCTGGAGAATTGTGGGATGAACATTGTAGCTTGAACAACATATTTTGCAAGTTCTTGTGGAGGGATGAAGTTCACAAACCTCAATTAGCAACATATTTTGCTTTAGTTCCCTGAGGGCATTGATGATGGGTACGATATTGTGCTTGGGTAGAACTTATTGATGGAGCTACTGGGAGTTCTTGCTTGATGATTGCTCACATAGAGAAACAAAAGCAAATGTTAAGTACCATGTCAACCTCGACCTGATGTGGTTCTCTCTTGCTATCTATGGTTTAGTTGGTTTGATGAAGATCTTCAATCAAGTTTGTAGATGTAAAGGATGACTCTTTGGTTCGAAGGGAAGGTAGGTTCAAAGATATGTGTGAATTTAAGATGCAACATTAAGGTTTCTAAGTAGGATTTACTTTAAGTAATTCCCAAAAAGAAAATTATATCACGAAAGAGAGAATTTTCATTCAATTCAACATCTATTATCTCATGTACAATGCTCTTAATGAGTATATATGCTACCCATAGGAAGTGATTACAACTAATTACTAATTAATTAACAACTAACCTAGTTGTCACCTCCACTTACACATGGTAACAACTTGCACAAATTGCGAGTATCAAATGGTATCACTAAATCAATTCATGGTTGGTTGGTTAGTTGTGTAATTAATTAGAATTAACTCTAATACTCCTACAAACATAATTAAACATCTAATTAATGAATATTAATTACAATATTACAAACATTTAGACTTGCTAATACATATATGAAATAACGAGTGACCAAAATCCTAAATTATATATGACATCTTAGGGTTTATAATAAGAACTATAAAAAATGAGATCTTTGCATTTTTGTTGTCTTATTCTCCATGTATGTCATAGCTTTGAATGTTTCTATGTCTTGTATACGAACATGGCTTAAATGGCTTGACATCTTAAGGATCTTCCACTTGCAAATATATAATATTAATAGTAGAAATATTATGAAAAATTCTAATATTAAGAATTCTAATTATCAATAATTAATGTATGTCATAACCGGCTCTATTATTAAGAATTTTAATTCCTCACTATGAAGAGGATCATGATATGTGCATGCATCATTCTCCTCAAATTTGCATCATGACCTACATTAAAAGTTCTTAATATCCCATTATAAGAATCACGTAAATCAAGTTATTAAGCATTATTTCCAAATTTTCTAAGTTTTTAAAAGGACCTTCTTCTCTAGGCTTTAATTTGGTTAGGAAATCTTTCTTTACATAATTCTAACCATGATTGGAGAAAATACCTTTTTAACTCAATATTTATTAGCTTGAGCTTGATACCTTGCACTTGACCTTTCAATACTGGCTCGAATTTGTCGATGAAGCTTTTGAAAATATTCAACTCAATTCTTGGCTTTTTCACTTTTTAAATATCCTTTCTTTAAGGAACCATGTTGTTAGGCATGTAAGGATTCACACCATGCTCCACCTCAAACGAACTAGAATGAGTTGTACTTGAGGGACTTCGATTATAGGCAAACTTAGCATGAGCTAGTTTGATATCCCAATCCTTGATGCTTTTACTTACCAAGCCTCTCAACAATGTGCCAAGAGTTCGATTTGTAACCTTTGTTTGTCCATCGGTTTGTGGATGGTGCAAAGTATTAAATAGTAATTTTGTACCAAATATGTGTCATAAAGTCTTTCAAAAGTAACTCAAAAATTTAACATTTCTATCTGAAATAATAGTTTTAGGAATACCATAAAATCTTACAACCTCTTTAAAAAATAAATAAGCAACGTTTGTGGCATCATTAGTTTTATGACATGGTATAAAATGAGCCATTTTAGAAAATCCACTACCATTAGAGAATATCTACCGCATTGAGTTCTAGGAAATCCTAAGATGAAGTCCATATTCACCCCTTCCCATGGTTGACTAGGCATGGGTAATGGAATGTACAAACCCTAATGAAAAAAACTTTTACTCTTTTGACATGTAACACATCTACTCAAAATAGCTTGTACACCTTTTATCGTGCGTGGCTAATAGAAATTTTCTGTAACATTTCTAAAGTCTTATGAATACCAAAATGTCCAGCTATTCCTCCTTTATGTACCTTGTTTATAAGTAATTCTCTTACACTTGATTTGGGCACACACAATTTATTAAGCTTAAACAAAAATCCATCATGCAAGACATAGTTACTACGAGATCCATTTTTTCTTGCATGCATCATAAATATTATAGGAATCATCATCTTTTGAATACACGTCAATGAACATTTCAAATCTAATAGCTTTGCATCCATCATGACTAATAATGTAGACTTCCTAGACAGAGAACATGAAGGATTTTAAGAAACTTATCCACTTAACATGCCTTGGACTATTTCTTTCTTCCATATAAGTATTTTAGACTTTCATGATTTAAATGTAACACAAAGGGTTTAGGTCTCAAATAATAATTCCATGTCTCTAGGCTACGTATGATGACATAGAATTCCTTATCATAAGTAGAATAGTTCTACTTGGCCTTTTTAATTTTTCACTAAAATATGTAATAGGCCTCTTTTATATTCCTCCAATCCCTACCCCGCTAGCATCACAAGTTAATTCAAATGGTAGATCAAAATTAGGTAAGGATAAAACCGGAGGATTACACAATGTAGCTTTAACAGTCTCAAAGGCTTTAGTGGCTAGATCTCCCCATTTAAACTCTCCTTTTTTCATAAGTTGAGTTATAGGTGCTGCTATTGCTGGGATGGGTTTAATAAATCGTCTGTAAAAACTAGCTAATCTGCGAAAACTTCTCACTTCATGAATGTCCTTCGGAATAAGCCACTCTTGAATAGCTTTAATTTTGGAGGAATCGACCTTAATACATTTGCTACTCACAATATAACTCAAAAAGGTAATACTAGGAAGCATGAAATCACTAATTTCCTATACAATTTTGTATCCACCATTCAATAGCATGCGCAATACCTCTTATAGGTGGTCATTCAAATAGAATATCATTTGGGAACACATCATTAAATTCATCAAGTAGTCTAGTAAGCTTAGGGTTATCATTTTAAATATCACTTGATTGAGTTTTTTTTAATACTACATTGTTTGAAAAGGCCTAAGGTGCACTTAGGTGATAGGGGAGGCGAAGGTGCGCGTCTAGGCAATTCGAGGCGCCAAATTTACTCAAAAAAGCTAAAAAATGATTGAATGACTAATTTTTTAGAAAAAAGTATACTATAACAAGAAAATACTTAGAAAAATAGCGACCTATGGGGTTAATACTACCAATACTAGCAAGTTTCTCAAAAAACATCATCTTCTATAGGTACATCTTCATCCTTTGATGCATCTGATTTTGACCCATAGCCTTCATCTTCCTCTGCTTATTCCTCTATTTCTTGTCTAGTCATATATCTTTGTGAGCTACTGCTGCTACCACCACTTGCACCAAATTCTAGGTTAAACCTCTCTTCATCAACTCCAGTAGTAGCATCAATGGTCCCCCAATTCAAATCGTCATCCTCAAAAACAATATCATTTTCATTCTATTCTCCTAGCTAACCATTCATTACTTTCATCAATGTCCTTCAAAGAAATGGGATCAATCTTTTCCCTCAATTGATATCTCTCAATCGAAGTTCGATTGTACTTCACATAGACTAAATCATTCAATCGGGATTGTGCAAGTCTATTCCTTTTCTTGGCCTGAATCTGCAAAATTGGAGATAACTCACTTCATTAGTTGGTTAAGGCATTTAACAATTAACAATTTAACTCATAAGTATAAGATAATAAGGTACTTACATGCTAAAAAATACTCTAGTTTCTCTCACACTCAAATGAACTGCATGTTAGACTCAAATTTTTTTACTGCAAATTGCTGCAAAGTAGGAGTAGAAGACCCATAGGCTGCCCACCACTCTGTTGGAAATGTTATTAACATTAAAAGATTTAAATCAAATAAAATGAGCATAACAATAAATGATAATAATAAAAACAAGAGCACATACTAAATTGATAGTTGAATACCTGGGTCTTTAGTCTTTCTATGTCTAATAGCCATAGGATTTCCGAATAAACCATCAACATTTTTGTAAGTAGTGAGCTCCTCCGTTATCTTATCTTGCTTCACATTGATTGGAACCAATCTTTGTATGCACTGATATAAGCCACTCACCACTTCTTCATACTTCTCAAGTTGGGGATTATTGTAAAAGAATTCTGGTTTAAAAAAATGCCTAGCTGCATGTAATGGGTGATAAAGTTGGCATTCCCATTTGTTGTCGATCATTTGGAAAACATCAATATACTTTGATTCATTTCCATTGAAGGTGGATGCGATAGTCTCCTTAGTTCGATCCATAGCCTTATAAATATAACCCATAGCTGGGTTTCTCTCATTGTTAACTAATCTGAGTGTACAAACCAATGATATGGTCAACTTAAGAGCATAGATCAAACCATTCTAAAATGTAGGCATCAAAACAGTTTGGCTAGCTGTTTTTCCTCCTAATTCCTTAGCCCATTTATTAGTTACCTAATGAAAAACCAATTGTGTCAAACCTGGAACTTCTTGTAAATTCAAATTATGCTTACATATAAGAATTATAAGAGAGTGCAAATGTATTCCTAAATAGGTAAGCATTGGGACTTAACACTTACCCACACTTGAGAGGTGAACAACTTTCTTAGGTTATCTCGTTGCTTGTGTATTGATGAAAGAGTGATAAATGCACTAGCAAACACCAAGTTTCATTGACCACTCAAGCGCCTCATCAAATTCATAAGATTTTGGTCACTAGTAGATGAAATTGGTCATATGCATTGTTCTTTTGAGAACTCTATTAATTGATGGAATTTTTTAAATATCTTCAAGTATAAGTCAATGCAATGAGCTGCACAAGGAGTCCAATAAAAATGTGGACACCTTGCTTCCAAGAGAGTGCTTAATCATTAAAAAAAAAGGTATACATATATAATCAGTTCTTGCATTAATAGCAAAAAGTATAGAAGTGCCAAATAACTTGCATATGATATAATAACCATTTTGATGCACTTTAAGATTCTTACTTGCTGCCACGAAATTGCACCCATTATCTGTAATCACTTGCACCACATTATGCTCTCCAACTATTTCTATAATTCTACTAAGAAGCTTATACAACCTATCTCCAGTCTTTAAATAACTTGATGCATCCACTATCTCGATGAATATACTCCCCTTAGAACAATTTATGAGAAAGTTCAATATGGATATGTGACATCTATCTTCCCATCCATTTGACATGACAAAGCATCCGATTCTAGCCCATTCCTCTCTATGATTTTTCATTAAATTATTGGCTCTTTGGACTTTTTTTCTAAGGAAAGGAACCCTTGCTTCATAAGCACTAAGGGGCTTTTGACCTATTCTAGCTCTAGCTACAAAATCTATTGCAACTTTGAAGCTAGGATAATTGAGAACATTGAAGGGAATACTAACATCATATAGGTATCGAGCAACATCTGCTGCAACTTTTTCTCTTTTTTCTTTCCTGTAGGCTTTATTAATTGTACTTTGCTTTCCACTTTGAAGAGCTATTGCTTTGGGTGTGCAGAAAATATCTATTGGACCAACTTGCCTTGCTTTCTTAGCAACCGACGCTTGAATTATAGCTGCACTCATTGGCCTTTTCCCTCTAGGGTCATTAGTCATAAAAAATTTACTTTCTTCTTCTTCAAGGTCCGCTATCTTATCAGATTCATGTAGCAAGTTCATTTGATCATGTTCACTTTTCTTCTTGATCATGTACTTAATGATCTCTTGTCTAACATGTTTTGGACATTTATTGCAAGCTTTTATGTTTTGGTAAATTCCAGCAAGGTGTTGTTTGAGTCGATATATCCCTCCTTTAGCTACTTTTGGACAGAATTTACAAGCCACGTCATTTTTGTTATTAGGATCACTTAAAAATGCATATTTCCATCCCAAATCTCGTTTACCACCACCATCATCCTCCATATTTTTTATTGAATGAGACAAGGTCCTGGATGTTGATTGCCTAATGTGCAACATACACAAGAAAAATAGAAGTGAAAAAGACACTAATCAGTAACATACTAAATTACTAACATTGCAAAGTGCTCTCTGTTTTTTGCTAATGCTCCTTTTTTTGGCGGATATACCTTTGTTTTTCCCTCTGTTTTCCCTAATGCTTTCTCTATTTTTTTCCAGATATACTTTTGGTTTTCCCTAATGCTCTCTTTCCTTTTTTTTTCCAGATATAGTGATGCACCTTTGTTTTTCCGTCTATTTCTTTGCATTAGGAAGAAAAAATATCTGCACAAAATATATAGGATGAGGGGGGTCAGGGGAGAATAACTGAATAAGGACAAAAAAAAAATATAGGACGAGAAAAGGCAGATATGTGCAAAAATATGGAGGGAGTCGGGGATAAAGAAAAATACCTGAATTTGATAGCAGATAGTGTGCGCTGTGGAGACCACTTCTTGCAGTCTCTGGTTCTCAACTCAGCTCTCTACGTTACTTATGTGACTTCTGTCTTCGTCTTTGATTCTGTTTCTTGTGACAAAATCTGCTTTCTTTTTAATATTTCCTCGAGGACCAATTATTGCTTGTAGTCTCTGCAGTATGTTTTTATCTTTTCCAAAACAATTGTTGCTCTCCCCAATCCCCATATTAATTGTAGAATATTTTCATTGCAATTAAGACTATAAATAGGCTTCCTTTTTTCCAAAAAATGTCTACTGAACTTCTCTAAGTCCCTAAATGATTGTTTTTCCCTGCTGAAAAGCAATTTTACCCCTTTCCCTAAGTCCTTGCATGTCTATTGAACTCCCCTAAGTCCCTGCTTGATTATATGCTCAAAGGTGTGCGCCTGTGCACTCAGCGCCTTAGGCGCATCTCAGTTGCCTTATAAGCGCTTCACTCACCTCACTTTGCCTAGCACCAGAAAAGCCCCACCCCCCATTGCCCTACACCTTGCACCTTAGGTGCGCTTTTTCAAACACTGCACTACTAGAGCATAGCATTTACCTTCTTCTTCTCTACAATTAATTATAGCATTTTCATGTGAGAACAAGTTCTTTTTAGAAGGTGGATTATTCATGCTAAGATCGTCACTTTTTACAGGCTAAAGTTATGTTTTTTTTTTTTCGCATTGAACAGAAAATCATTAGTAACACCATTATAATTAACTTGTCTATCATATTACCGTAGTGTACCTAGCAAAATATTACATGCATCCATATGCAAAATATCACATAGCACATCCAAGCAATAAAATCGCGGTCGCGGTCGCAATTGCGGTTGTGGTCGCAATATCGCGGTATCGAAGCGTCGCGAACGATATTTTATATGCTGCGGTTGTCGCGGCGTGATTTTTATATTTTTGTTCACAATAAATATTAGTAAGTACCAGTAAATATCGGCAAATATCGGTCGATAACCGATATATCGCCGATAAATATGTGAAATTCTAAATCCGTCGCATATCGCCAATTTCGCTTATCGGCTGACCCAAAATCCGATAAATATCGGCCGATATTGCGTATCGGGACCGATATTTAATTGTATGAGCACATCATCATGGTAATTACCACTAGAAAATGAGATGGGCTTGCTTAGTTACCTTGACATTTTTGTCTTTGCTTACTCATTGAAGAAAATAATGCTCGGGATGATTTGTAGTAGATAATCCAATCTCTTTAATTATTCTTTCACTAGCTACATTTGTACATGAGCCAATGATGATTTGGCAACCTTTCTTGAATATTTTGTCTCGTTATGTTGCTTGGTCTTGTGGTTGAACTTAAAGTATCCGTTGTAGCACTAAGCAACCATCTAGGGCCTCATTAGATTTACTTGTATATTCTTGATTAGTCTTGGCCATGATGTCCTCTCTTCTTCTTCTTCTTCTTCTTCACTATAAGTGTCCATGTTATGGATCTTCCTTAAGCTTAAAACTCTTTGACTAAGACATTCCCTTGTGTAGTGTCCACGTCCTTTGCACTTGAAGCATTGATTGTTGGATAAATCTGTCACTTTGTTCTCTCCTTTTTCTTCTCGTATAGGACCTTGTTTCTTTTTCCAGATTTGTATGTATCAAATTGGAATTATACTGAAGTAGAAGCACTTGAGTAGTTATTTGTCATTATAGGAGCATTCGATTGGTGGACTTTGGTAGCCTTTACTTATTTTTCACACTTACAACTTGATTACATCCTCAAGAGAATCATAAGCATAAATATCCACTTCGTCACGAATGAAATTATTAAGGCCACCTAAGAATATAGCACATTTTTGTTCTTTTCGTTCTTGTATGTTACATATTAGTACTAGTCTCTCAAATTCCTTAGGGTACTCTTCTACACTAAAAAGTCCTTGCCTAAGGGTAGTCAACTTAACATACATCTCTTATTCATACTCCCTAGGTACAAATTTGTTTGTTAGTTATTTCTTAAGTTTTTCCTATGACTTAATCTTATTTTGTCTTTCACGCGTCCTTTTGAAATTGTCATTTTAGTGTAGCAAGTTTACATTTTCGTTCATCATCATACTCTTTGAATTCAAATATTGCTTCCGTCTCGTGTAACCATTCAAAGTACACTTCAACATTTAAATCACCATAAAATTCAGGAAGGTTTAGCTTTATACCTTCATCCTCATCATATGTATGCCTTGGTTGGAAATGATTTAGCCTTCGACTTCGATTTGATCCATTTGATGTGCCTTTATGGTCTCTATCATCATACTTCATTTTTGAATTTAGGTGCCCTCCTCTTGCTTGAACCACACGCCCTCACTATGCCTTCCACTCGGCCATTGGTGGCTTCTATGGTGTTTTGCATGTGTATCAACATTTCTTGGCCAACTATACATGCCTCCATGCATTGGAGTGATTTTGCATTGCTGGAATTTGTTAAAGTTGGATGTTGTGTGCATTTATGTTGATGGCAAGTGCTTGGATTGCAACAAGAATGGAATTCATCTTATCTTCATTAGCCATGGTGTTTTGGAAGAAGATAATCACTCGTTGTGTATGGAGAAAACAAAAATAATCGTGTATTGATGCTGGAATGAGGAAACCGAGAGATGATGTGATTTCTTAGTAGGTTTTTTGAAGTTCTTGGTAAGTAGTTGGAAGTTTACTAAGAAATGAGGTATGGTGGTAACGGAGAATGGTCAGTGGCATTTAGAGTTGAGAAAAGTTGGTTCTTGGATAAGATGTAGAGAAAATATGCTGTAATGAAAGAGGGAGAATTCAAACGTTGATGATGGAATATATTCAAGGAGATTGAAGATGTGAATATGATTATGTATGTCGTATGATGTGAATTGAATGATAGAGAATATGAGATGAATAGTTGGTTTGAATATTTAAACTCAATGTTCGAATGATAGATAGTAAAATTTATAGGATCTTGCTTGGAGATAATGGAAATTTAATGGAGAAAAGGAAGAAGAATTTGAATATGATAGGTTATATTTGAAGATGGCTTGAAAAGAAGGGAGAAGTATAGGTTCTTAGTGGACGATTGAAGTAAAGGAGGAAATGGTTGAATATTTAGTGTAGATATTCAAAGGTTATAGTTGAAGAATAGAAGATCTTCAAACCTTGAATTTAAATATTCAAAGGGAGGATGAAGATGGACTAGAAGGTGGTTAAAAATATGCAAACAAGACTCAAACAAGCTTGAAGCTTGGATGAAGATATACTACCAAGATACGATCAAGATTGATGTTTGAAGTTAAAAGATCAATTGTTGTTGAAGAGATGAATGGGTGCATGAAAGGGACATGCTTTCATTGATAACAAGGTGAGAAAAGGTTGTAAAAACCTATTCTTCAATTCCAAAAATGATGTGGTTCTCTCTTGCTATCCACAGATTAGTTGGTTTGATGAAGATCTTCAATTAAGTTTGCAGATGTAAAGGATGATTCTTTGGTTTGAAGGGAGATAGGTTCCAAGATATGTGTGAATCTTCCAACAAGATTCAACACTAAGGTTTCTAAGTAGGATCTACTCAAAGTAATTCCTAAGAAAATTATCTCACAAAAAAGAGAATTTGACATGCCAAGTGATCGATAATTTTCATTCAATTCAACATCTATTATCTCTTGTACAATGCTTCTAATGATTATATATAATACCCATAGAAAGTAATTACTAATTACTTAACAACTAACCTAGTTGTCACCCCCACTTACACGTTGGTAACAACTTCCCTAAATCGTGAGTCTTAAATGGTATAACTAAATTAACTCATGGTTTGTTTAGTTGTGTAATTAATTAGAATTAGATCTAATACTCCAAAAAACGTAATGAAACACCTATTTAAAGAATATTAATTACAAAATTACAAGCATTTAGGCTGGCTAAAATATACATAAAATAACAAGCGACGTAATCATAATTATATATGATATCCTAAGGTTTACAATAAGAACTATAAAAAATGAGGTTTTTGCATGCATGTTGTCTTGTCCTCCATGTATGTTATAGCTTTGAATGTTTGTCTTGTACACGAATATGTCTTAAATGATGTCCGCCTACATCACAACCTCAAGTGACTTTTGAATGCTTTTTGTTAGTAAGATAGGGATGAAGAGAAATAATGGAGGTAAGGACATAAAGAAGAGCAAAGACAGTAATGTGGTCACTGTCATATGGATGGGCATTCTATTGACCACTACTTTCAAATAGTGGGATCTCTAGATGGGCATAGGAAAATAAGGGGAAGAAGCAATACAAGTTGGTTGCTAATGTTAACGAGGTGAATGAGAATCAAATTCTCCACTTGATTCATCCATGAAATCACCACCAAAGTACACTCCACTAGATCAAGCAAACTTGGTGAATGTAGTTTAATGAAGGCCATGAGGAATAGCACAACACCTGTTCCTTAATCAACAATTGACATTCTACAAGATTCTAGGTTCACAAAAAACAAAGCTCACATCCTTTCCTTTCCTATGTAGGTTAAAACTTAGTATTGAGGATGGAGGTCTACTTGATGAACCAAAAATGTATGAGTAGCGGACGTCGGTTGTGGGTTGGGCCCACTATCGGGTCTATTAGGGTTAGGCCCATTCTCAATCCTAGACTTAAGTCCATTGATAAGTAGTGGTTGTTGGTTTTTATTAATTATTGGTGGGCTTTAGTTAATTAGCTTATTTATGCATTATGGATAATAGGTCTTATCAATAAAAGCCTGCTAGACCCTAACTTCCTCCCTACGTTGTAACTAGCTATAGATAAGAGGTTATGGACTTAGGAATAGACAAGCTGGGGGAAGTAGTAGATAGCTAATTTCTTAGCTCTCTCCTTTCTCCTCCATTAGCTCTCTAATTCTCACAAACCTATCATTTTCCCTAATCACTTCCCTTACATATATATTTGATTCCATGGTAACTACTAAATCTTTCAATGACCCTGCCTACTATGGCTAGATCCTCAATCAAACCCCTAACAGATTAGTATCAAAGTGTGATGTTTAAGTGAATGAGACCCTTCAATATATAAAGCAAATTTGAGAAGTCAAGGCACCAAAGAAGCCAACAAATAGTTGTCAGCGAGCCACCACTGACAATCATTGGCGAAGCCTTCCCTAGTGGGCCAGCATGTCATTAGGACCCAGTGTAGGTCTGCCAGGTCACCGTTTTTCCTTTTTCTCCTTTGTTCTCTTCCATTATTTTTCCTTTACTGCACCCTCCACACCCTACAACCTCAATAAGGGCCCTGGCCACATCATAGGCCCTTTGTTGGTTTTCCTTACTGCTTGCTTGCCCTCCACTATCACGAAAACTCCTTCATCAAACCTTAAAACTACTGCCCAACCCTTGCTATGTCTGTAGCTTACCACCCTTACCAAGCATTTAGAAGCCTCCTTTGCCACTACCTTCAAGTGACTACTGCCAAGGTTGTGGTCAAGCTTGTATTGGATCCAATCACCCTTCATTGGCTTCAGCCGAGCCTTAGGACCAAGTTATCTGAGTATCACTTGTCTCAATGCTAAGAGGAAGTTCCTAATCATATTGGTCGCTGACCCAATGTAGGAGTTAGTTCAGGCTATACAGGAAGGAGGGCAAGAGGCTTAATTTTTGTTGGGCATGCTTTGAGAACGCTCTTGGATCCTATTAGCACGATCCATGGCTGATAGAACAGTCGCCATTGCTAGCAAGTCCACTCGTTTAGCCTATTTGGCCCTTGACAATCATACCCACGAGGCTGCCTAATTTATGGTCATACCTGGACACTTCATGGTGCCCTACTGTATATTCTTGTGCTACAATCATACCGTTGGAAATCTGTCTTAGCATGTTTGACATGTTCATGTTTAGTCTCTCATCACTTGAAATTGCTGGGCAAGTGGAATAGATTACCTTTAGCTACTACAGAGTTTGTTCCAGATTTCAGTTGCTCATTTCCTTGTTATGAGCTTGAGGACAAGCTTGTTTGCGAGAATGGGAGTAACGTTATAATCCTTGGTTGTAGGCTGGGAGTCTGGGACCACTGCTGGATTCATCAGTTCAGACACTCAAGTCCATTAGTGAGTAGTAGACATTAGTTTTATTATTATTATTATTATTATTATTTTGAATTCTTAGGTGGGCTTTAGTTAATTAGCTTATTTATTTATTAAGGTTAATACGTCTTATTAATAAATGCTTGCTAAACCCTCGCTTGCTCCCAAAGTTGTAATTAGTTATAAATAAGATGCTATAGGCTCAAGAACATACAAGTTGGGAAAATTAGCACATCGTTAATTTCCTGGGCTCGCCTCTCTCATCTTTCCTCCATCACTAGTCTCTCTTTCTCTCTTGTCTCTAGTTTTTACAAACCCTAACCCTCATTTTCCCGCAAATTTATAATTAATTTTCCCAATTCTTTCCCTCAGGAACTACTCCTGAATGTTCCCATGACACTACTGGGGTTGCATCCTTGGATCAGGTCCCAAATACTATCGAAGACTTATTGTATTGGGACTCTTATACCTAACGCTCACATGACTGGATCTTTCCTACTCTATCCAGCCCCTTAGCCAATTCTTACAAGCAACACGAGCTTGACATTTGCTAGCAACCATACATGTTTGGAATTGCTTTCATAGGGATTGTTTTTCCTCTTCAAGGTGATTTTCACATTCATGATGGTGATGCTGATTGGGGCACTTGTGCTATGACACATTGCTCCCTCTTAGCCTATTGCATCATTCTTTGCTCCTCCCTAGTGCCTTGGAAGACCCCAAAAGAAACACACCATGGCAACAACCAAGATAGAGCTTTGGTTCAGCCACTTGCTTAATGATCTCCATGTGCCATTGTGGCTGCCTGTCACTCCTTTGTGATAACAAGGTGCTCTATATAGCTTGCAATCCAGTCTTTAACCAGACAATTAAACTCCTGGACATTGACTGTCACTTCACTCATTACAAACTCCAAGAATCCTCCTTGAAGATTGCTTGTCCCTGCCCATGAGCTGTCATGCTACTGTCATCAATATGTTTACAAGGCTTGGTTTGGTGACTTCCTCAATTCTGCCATGAGGAAAGAAAGAGAGGGGGAGGGGGGGGGGGATATCCCATTAGCAACATTGCTAGCATGTAATGCCATCTCAGTAGTGCAGTTATAGCTACCTTGCCTAGCCTAGCAAATCTTTTTCTAGCTTCCTTTAATTCTATTTTATCCTATTTTTACATTTTCCTATATAGCTGATTGGTATAATCATCACGAGAAAATCAATGCAATAGTTGCTCCTATATAATTGTGGGTTTGAAACCCCATTTCTCCCATATATTTTTTTCTTCTTTCATTTGCTCATCTTCAAAATTTTATTTCTACCTTTTCTCCCAAATTATTGCTTTCATTGGATTCTGTAACTTGAATTTAGCTTTATTTTTGATATTTTTCTGATTCACTTCTCTTCATTAGTTCCACATCCTTTTTTTTTTTCATTTGCTCTTCACAATTTGATTACTACCTTTCCCCCCTAATACCCTCTTTTTGCTTCATTAACTTCAAGTTGGCTTTAGTTTTAAGTTTTTTCATTTACCGCATATTTCATCTTTTTTCCTACTTATTTTATGATTGAAAAATATTTGACTAATGAAAGATAGCCGACAAATATAATATTGGAATATGTTTTTTCAATGGTTTAAATATGCATTTATTATTTATTTTTATCATACCTATTAGTTTCTTTAATTCCTCCACTCTACCTTTTATCTAATTCCCCTTCTCCATGCTTTTCTCTAGCTCTACTCATTTAATTTAGCTTTAGTTTTAAGTATTTTTTTTTGTTTGTCATTAAATATAGGATAATAAACAAATATGTGCTATTTGAACACTATTCTTCTTACTAGAATGTTCAAGTCGGATATCTGTCTCATATATCAAATATACAAATATTTGGATGTCCACAGATATAAGTAAGATAATTGAATAGAGTATATCATATTTTTGCATGAAAATTTCTTATATATCAAATTAAAAATTTCTACAAAAAATGTTTGAAATATGGGTGAAATGTCTGATAATATCCATATCCATATTTATATAAATTTTCTTTCGTGCTAAAAGATTTAAAAATATTGTAGAGATTTTGAATATGAAATATAAATAAAATTCTAGACACTATTCATTAAATTAAATTTTACTCTATGGTATATTATTGACTAGGTTAACTCCTAAATGGATTGAAAGAAGAATGAGTATGCGTACTGACTTTTCTGTCTATTTTTTTGACATGGTTAGTCTTAGATAACATTAAGGCCCAAATTTTAGACAAATCATCAAATTTAAGATAATAAAAAATAATTAATTAACATTTTCTTTTGATTTCCCCCCCTACAAAACTAAGCACACGAAATTACGTTATTTATAAAATGTTTTCCATGGTTTTGTCCCAACAACCAGTGGGGAAAAAAAATAATTCTTCAATTTTTCTTTCTTTACAACTTTCTGAGAACTAAACAAAGCCGAAAAGGATTTCAAGCCACTTTAAGACATCAAGTTTGGGTCTGGTTCTCGGAAAATTCTATGGAAAGAAAATAAAATGCAGACATATGGAAACACTTCATATTTTTAGGAGAAAAAGCAAGTAGCTAAATTTCAACATTTTTGTTCCATATCATTTTCTTAAAGAAACCAGGCATGTGGAAACACTATTTTTCTATTTATTCTTTTCTTTTTCTTCAAACTTACCAAGAACCAAATGGAGTCTAAGAACCAGTATTTCATCGATGCTTGTCCCAGCTAAAGCTTATTGCTAGAATGCTAGTTCATGATTGCTCATTGGGACATTCTAGTGATGATCATGGGATATGTGGATGCTGTTAGAAATCCCATTGAATCTCATTTTGTGATGTTTGCAACGCCTTCAATGCCCTCCTTCCTTGTCGAATGTGCAGAAGCCATAGAGAACTGGAGAAAGGTGAGACTACAAGAAGCAAAGCAATTGGCCCTTGGACAAGGGAATGTGACTATGGATGTTTCACCCGATGAAGCAGGTATAATTTGCATCCCTGTGAAGAGAAAATTACTTTTCAATGGTTTCTTGTTTTGGCATATATTTAAGGTGTTACTGTGATGGAATGTGTGTTACAGAGATGCTGGTGAAGGCTATGGACATGGAGTCGAACTGGTCTTTACTTATGGAGGAAATTGGCTTGTACATACCAATCCATATCGTCCATGTAGAACATGATGATAAGCCTGAGGGAGTAGATGAATATGGTAATGGGCCTAATTTCTCTACTTGTCTATTCTTCTGCAGTCACCTTATTTTTCCTGTGCAATGAATGCTGTAATTCTGGAAATGCATGCTCGAGTTCTCATTATAATATAATATTCTATTTACAGAGGAAGATCGTTTAGCAGGTAGGCCACTTCCACCCCAGTGCCATCCTGAGCTTCACACGGATTACGATGGTGTGGCTGTTAAGTGGGGCCTCACTCACCACAAAGAGAGTGCAGCTGACTGTTGCCAGGCTTGCCTAGATCAGGCTAAACAGGCTAAAGCCGGTGAGAAGAAATGCAACATATGGGTTTATTGCCCATCTGAGTCTGGATGCTATTCGCCAGATATTTATGTGCATCAATTTCAGGAGTGCTGGCTGAAATATGTAAGCATTAATGCCAACTCCATGGCGTTGCCTTACTTCCGTAGCCTCTACTAATGTCTTGGCTGTTGTCATCTCGTGACATGCAGGCAGAGAAACCCAAGTTGAATTTCAAGGACAAATATTCTGACTCGTACAGGAACTCGCACCCAACAGCGCCTTTAGTCGTTCCCTGGGTTTCTGGTGTTGTGAGTGTATTGACCAAATCAAGGGACTAATCTCTTACAAGTAGCACCAATAATTGTTGTGAATTATCCTTTGTGATATGTCTTATGACCTGAGTGTTCGAATATTCTGAAGTCATCTGGCTCTGATAGGAAAACCCTCGAGTAAGGGGCTACAAATACTACTTTGGACGGCTTGTGACCAGAATTGTCACACAATTGGGAAATCATTCACTGTTACAGTCTTATTTATACATTGGTAGCTCTTGAGGTCCAACTGCTGATATTTGCTTCATTTTAGTCACTGCTGCTAGTTTTGGGCTGGGAATTTAGTCGAGTTGTGAACCCGTGATATTGGTTTTTGATACAGACCAGCCCAATAAGGAGGACAACCTTGGAGCAACCCCTGCAAAGCCCAAGAGGACCATCAGGGTTCCAGTGAGGCTCTTATATTGAGCCGGGAACTATCGCTAACTATTAGAATACGAATCTTTTCTTGGCCGTGTTTAGTTTTTGTTATGTTGATATACTGAAGGTTGTTAGGGTTGTGCAATTAGCTGACATTTTCTGTTGTAATCTGTTGCCACCATTATATAATCAGGCTATCTTAATGAAAGGGTAGAGAAGAATTACACCTCCTTCCTTATCTAAAATTTCCTTCATCCCATTCATTTCTGGACCTGCATCCATGCTCGAAGTGAATATGCACCATCATTGGTGCTTTTGTTGAGAGAGATGGCTAAGAATGATGCACATCATTCAAATGCATAGATGAACCTATGAATCAAATTCTAGAGATGCTTGAAAACCATAAAAGAAACATTGTCCATCTTACCTAAGCTATGAATAATCAATTTGTAGAGATTATTATAAAGCCTGAAGGAGCAAGCGTTAGTAATACTCCTCAACTCATTGCACTGCAATTACTGGCCTTTTTACCTACTCCTAGATTTGGTAAAGTTGACCTAATTTGATCTATCGAACTTGAATTATCTAACTTGAAATCCGATAGTGACAAAAAATAAATTTCATTTGTAATTCGAAAGTTTGAAACAATCCGATTCAATTTGGACCTAATTTGAATTTAGTTAATCTGATAAAGACTCAAATTTGAATTAGTTGAAACTAAAGTGGTCTAAATAAATAATAACTCAAAAAGAATACATCCCGAACCCGAACCGACTTGAACTCTAACTTGAATCAACTCAAACTCTAACCCTAACTCGAACCGACCCGAACTCTAACCTTAACTTGAACCAACCTGAACTCTAACCTGAACCCAAACTGCCTCAAACCAGACTTAAACTGATAATTGGTTATTCTTATTCATATACAATATTTTTAACTCCATACACTTATTAGTTTTTGAAACAATGAAAATGAATGCAAACATTTATAAGCATAAATTTATATTTTTACTTCACTTTGTTTGATAACTTTCTACAACTTAAGTTCGACACTTTGGACCATATTAACAAAAACATAATGATGGATCAATAAACTTATAAAATCTAGAACTTATGAGCATAACCTTTCAATTTAATTTTTGAACCATTATATATTATAGTAATATATATATAATCTACATTAGAAAAAGTCTAATTGGATGGGATCTACATTCTAAGTAAACGATAGCAGGTGGCCAGATACTCGAATGCAACCTTCATAATCTATTGCATTACCTTTATACATTAGTAACATTCTATTTTCATCCATCGGAATAAAATTAGCACAAAATACATTATAGAAACAACCATACAAGTGAAAGACCACACATTATCAATCATAAATGGTTTCAATGCTTGAAATCATAAAATACTTCAAACATGATGGAATATCTTGCACAGTTGTGCTATGTGAGGAGGAGGGGAAGAAGAAGAAGAAGAAGAATGATATGGAGTTGTATTAATGATTTATGAGGACTCGACAATCAAATTCAGTATTTCATCATACACTTATTGCATGATACAAAATATACAATAATATCAAATATGTTGATAATTACTAATAAATAAATACAATAAAAGTCCAAACAAGTGTAAATAAGAAAAATAGAGCATTGATAACACACTACAATGAATACTTGATCCTCTCTTTAATGGAAGAAGGTGAATACCTCTCTTTGAGTGAAGCCCTGGCCTTGAGGTAAGCAACTAAAAAATACTAACTAGAAAGAAAAAAATTTACAATCCAAAAGGCAAAAGATGTCCTATGGGATAATTATAATACCAAGAGGAAGACATCACCTAACCATAATTGTATATGTTGTTACACAAACGTCACACCAACAAGTCACACACCTTAATCTAAGGTTTATATAACAATGAGAAAAAAAGAAGAAGATAATATCACCCCATTTTAACTCCAAATTAAACCGAAATCCCTTTATTTTTTAAGGAAAGATCTAGTTGGGATAATAACAAGACAACAACAACCTATAGAAGATCAAAGAAGCCACATCATTAATTCAGAGACTTGTTTTTATAAATCCTGTAACACCAAAAACTTTCTCACTACAGCATATAAAGAAGTAAACTTTCTCTTATTAAATTTAATATCACTACTAAAAGCAACCTATGAAACTTACAACATTTAAAACTCCTGCAACCTTTTAAAAAATATCAGTATAGTCTTCCCTGTAGTGAAAGAGCATGTAGTTAACTACACTCCATTTGGATAAAAGCTACATACTTAACTATCAATTATATAAAGAAGTAACATAGTACCTATGGACGTTATTAACGGTGTCTAGTAGGGGGGTTTGCTCCATCCCACCCCACATTGCAACCAACAAATTCATCTTCCTCAACTGTTAGAAAAACAACAACACATTAGAAATTTACTATAATATAGAAACACAAAAAGTTAATAAAAGCCTTAAAGACACTACCTTCAAAACCATATAACCAACTACGAGTAGTTATCAACGCTTCAATATTTTTAGGCAAGTACAAGCTTCTTCACTTATTTAAAACCCTACCTCCAATACTAAAAGTTGATTTTGATGCAATAGTTGTGAGGGGCACACTTAAAATATCCCTAGCTAGATGTGAAATCTCTCCATATTGAGACTCGTTCTCTCTCCAAAAGTCAATAATGTTCATCTTGATTTTGCAGTCCATTCTAGGATCATCTAGATACTTATGCAACTTTGTCTTTTCATTATAAGTGTATGCAGTCTCATTTTTATCAAAACCCAACAAATTACAAAAACAAATGGATATATATATATAATAACAAAGCAAGAATGATACAAAAATTTTATATATAATAGTCAATTGAATATAAATATAATAACAAATCAAAATCAAAGGAAAGGCATAAAGAATTAAGGGAAGGTGAGAAATGTAAACTAATAATAGAGAAATCAAATTTGCGCTTGCAAGTAGAACTAATGGTGTTAGTATTTGATGTTGATGATATTCCACAATAATTATTACAAGTACCTCCTCCATCATTAACTGAAGGATACTCCACTAGGAGCATCCCCAAATTAAATTGCACATCACTAATCTTCAAAGATGCTCTTATTCCATCCTCAAATAATTTTTGATAACAATACTTTAGAAATTCCAACCTACGATGATGATCAAGAATCACAGCAAAAGAAAATAATGTACCATATTCATTCCCATCTAAGTTGGCCAAATAATTATAAAATTTATTCTTCATTTCTATAGCCATTTTCCTTAACACTTCATCGTCACCTTTTACTAATTCATTTAAAAGCATTTTGAACTTCCATACATTCTTAAAATAAATTTTTTTTCATGGGATACTAAATATAAGAAAATAACTTAGTAATATCATAAAATGGTTCCAAGACATCATGAATTTTTTCAAGCATGTCCCACTCTTGAGCCCTTGGGAAATTCTTGTACAAGGGGTTAAAAACCACCATCTCCTTAAATCTGTTACAATAAATAATAGCTCTATCAATCATCAAATAAGTTGAGTTCCACCTTGTGGGAACATCAAGCCATAATGCTTTAGTATCTGATATCGGAGCTAATTTCACTCAATTTCTAAATGTAGTCTTCCTCAATTCTGACCACTTTATGTATTTTATACTATCTCTAATCTTCACAAAAATATCCTCTATCACCTTAAGACCATCCTTAACAATGAGATTCAAAACAAGAGCACTGCACTGAACATGTAAGTAAGTGCCATCATGCAACAAATTTTTTTGATTGTTTAGTGTATTTCTCAAATGATCTTGCATTCTATCATTGCTAGAAGTACTATGCAATGTGATAGAGAAATATTATCCTCCATACCCCAATCTTGAAGCAAACTTAACACCAAATTATATAAGATTTGTCCCGTATGTGGTATTTCTATATGATGAAAATTCAGTACCCTACTATTCAACTTCTAATTAGCATCCAAAAAATGAGCAGTCAAACACATATATCTCTTGATTTGATAAGAAGTCCACATATCATAAGTTAGATAAATACAACTACGGATGCTAGGAAGATAGTTCTTAAGCTCAATTTTTAAGCTTGAATGCAATTTCAATACGTCTGATTTTGCAATATTTCTACAAATGATTCTAACTTGATTATTCAGGTGTGCATGAATTTCTCTATTGCCTCTCTGTGCAACCCAAGCGAATGCATACCCATGTTTGATGATAGACTTTGCTAATAGATCTCTATAGATCCTTTGGTCATAAATATTAGATTCTACTTTCACAGTTTGTTGATATGAGGGACATTTATTAAGACGTCTTTTTAGATTTGTTGTCCCATAATGTGAACTAGCAATGAAAGAAGCCACCTTACAATGGTTGCAAAGTACTATCTCTTTTCCATCCTTGGTCTCGGTTCCTTTAAGCCTAATAAATTCTTTCCAACACTAAGCTCCTTTTCTTATCTACATCTGGTAATTCATGATTCGAAAGATTACTAGCATCATAATTTTTAGCTTCCATAACTACAATAAATTATTAGTACTAGTATTTTATTAAGGTGACCATGAAATCACATATAATACAAATAAATCCAATTTCCATCCTTAACTATTTTTTATTTCCAATCATCTAAGACAACCATAATCAAGGTCAATATCGATGCCAATTATTAAAATATACTAAGGCCATCCCAATCTCAATTATTCACATTTGGGCGCATTAGGTAAAAAATGACCAAAATATCCCTGAGGTCAAAGTTTCCAAATTATCATCCATTTAAAACACTAAATCCATTTTATTTATTAATTTGTCATGAAAAGGCTAAAATACCATAAATAAATTATTTATCATGTGAATAAATTATTAGGTATACCAAATAACCATTTTGTCCTTATACATAATTTTGCACATAAAACCCTAGCATGTGTATCTAATACATCTTGAATCACATAATATCATGTGCAATGATATATATATATAATACACACCAGATGTACTTTTTAAGATAAAAATCATAACTCACACAAAATAACAAAATTACCCCTAGAGCATAGATCAATAATAATAATTATTTTTAAGCACACTCAACCTATTATTTTATACATACATATCATACAAAATATTTTTCCGACATCAGAACCATTCTAATCATACTCTCGTACCCAAAATATTTTACATAAGATAACATGCTTATTTTACTGATTTTCATGATAACAATAAATTTCACATACTTTTAAAGTATTATATCATGCTTAACATATTTCACACTTAAAAACTCTAATGTGCTATCATACAATATTTATCATTTTAGTAGAGTATAATGATTACTTGAATTTTAGCAAAAATAAAAAAATAGCAGTATCCTAATAAAATTATAAGGTCCCGTTAATTAAGTTTTCGTACCTAAAAATAATAACATAAATGCCAAATTAATATTTGTCAAGTAAAATAATAGTTATAGCAATAAAAATATTTATCTTTTAAAAATTACCAAAATACCCTTACTAATAATGGGTTCCAAAATAAATGTTAAGCAAATACAACTCATGTTGCATGTGCAACATGAGCCATGCACACAAAGGAAAAAGGGGGCAACGGGGAGGTACAGGTGCTGGTTGGGACGTTGGTGGCTGGGTAAGGGTTGGCTATAGAGTGGCTTAGCTAGGAGGAATTGGTGGGTACTAGATGCTATGGTGGAGGGTGTTGTTAGCTTGGTGGTGGGTGCAGGGAAAATAGGAAAAGCTACGATGGGGAGGACGTGAAGGCTAGAAGAAGGCTCGAGAGGGAGGGCTGTGGAGGAAGGAGAGGAGGAAAGGTAGCAGTGATGCGTCCAAAGGTTGGAGTGGTGCATGAGGAAAGGAGAAGGGAGGTTGGAGGGGTGATTATGAGGCATGCACTATGGAGGCTGGAGGTGGCTAGCGAGAGGTGGATAGCTTTGGGGATGAGAGCTGGCTGCTTAGGAAGTGTTGGAGTTGGAGGCTAAAATGGTCGAGGGTGATGATGGTAGTGGTGGATGCATGCATGGGTGGGGGAGAAGGGAGAAGATGAGGAAGGTAGTGGTTAGGTGTTGTGGTGCCACGAGAGAAGGAAGGTGTAGAGGATAGGTTTGCCAGTGCAGATGGGGGGGGGTGATGCTCAACCTGGAAGGCGGAGAAGGAGGGAGGTGGACATGATCGATTGGTGGAAGTTTGTAGTGTTGCAGTGGTGGTGAGTACGTAGGAAGAAGATTAATGAAGGAGGAAGAAGAGGAGGAAGGGTGGAGGAGGAGAGGAGATGGCTCAGCTAGGCAATTGTATTGGGTTAGAGTGGTGATGATGGTGATGGTTGGTGTTGAAAGTGTAGAGGGAGGAGGCTGAAGCTAGGTGGTGCGCTGTTAGGCAGACAAAAATAAAGGGGAGCAAGGGGCCGGGGTGCCGAGGTGGTGAGGTTGGGTTGGAGTGTTGTGGTTGGTTAGATGGCGTAGAAATGGAGAAGGTGGCTGAGGCTTGGTGGTGTGGTGTGTGTATGCGTCTGTTATGTGTGTAGAGGAGGGCTGAGAGGGGAAAGGGTTGGAGAGTACTGTGTATGCATGTATATGTATGTATACATGCAATGATGCAGATGGGGTGAATGAGTGAGGGGTGGTGAGGAATGAGGATGGGTTTGCGACACAAACTTTGTGTGGAGTGAGACAGGGATAAAATTTTGGAGGGGGGGCATGGCAGAGGGGTAGAATCGTAAAAAAGGGGTAAAATAAAAATAGTATATTAGATTTGGAGGGAAAATAAGATATATATATTTAGGAAAAAAATAAGATTTAGGTGAAATATGAAAACAAAATAAAGTTATTAGAAAATTAGAAACATTTTAACTAATATCTCATTATAGTATATATAAAATTAAGAGGCTTAGAAAAATAAGAAGTAAGTGAAATATTTAAGAGGGGAGGAAGTGTTAAAAAAATATTTAGTATTTAATGTATAAAAAATAAAATGAGTTAAGAAAGAGACTTTTAAATAAAATTTAATCATTTTAAGATTTTGATTTTATTTTCCTATATTATTTGAATTTAATAATAATATATAATGCTATTATTAATTATAATTATCATTTAATTTAAAAATACAAGTTATTTGTATTTCTAACCCCAATTAAAGTTTAAGACTAAATTATATATGTAATTTATTCACATCATGTTTAATAGTTACATCTTTATACTTTATAATACTAAATATCTTTGACAATATTTGTTAGTTGGTATGTTAGAAATATTTTATGATAGTATATATATTTGTACTCATTTTAAAATTTTACATTAATTATAGCTTTAGCATTTGTAATATGCTTTTTTACTTAATTTATAATATCAGTAGACTAGTACTCCATCTTACATGTAAATTATATCATTTTTTAATTTATTTTACCTAAAGCAATATTTATTTATTTTATTTAAAATATCTACTCTCATTTTAGTGAAATTTCAATTCATAACAAAACACACACACACACCCACCTACCCACCTACCCACCCACCCACCCACACACAAACACAGGAGTGTTTTTAACCACACTTGTGCTTTTGAAACATACAATTCTATGAGAGGAACATACTCTAAACAGGTAAATTTGCACCACCATAATTTTTTATTTCATTTTAAAAAAAACCTTTACTAAACATAAGCTCACATTTTCTTTTGGAATTGAGCAACCCTTTTATTCTTCAACCTTAATCCCCTACCATGACCTTTTCTACCTCACCAATAGCCACCACCATACCACCCAACCATCACCATTGTCGTTCATCCATCGCCAATGGAGACTCCATCCAGCAGAAATGCCCTATCCTTTCAATCTTACTGAGGTTACCTCGATTCATTCCCCCCTTGTTGTTCAACTTTACAATGCCATAAGAAGATTAGCCTCACCCTCTTCCTTTGTCCTACAATAACACTATGCCTGTAACACCCCCAAGTTTACAAAATGAAATATTTCATTTAAATAACTAATTATGGAAGTTAAAATAGTTAAACTGTTAGGTGTAACTATCACACTTGGTACAAGTTTAGTTTCCTTTACCATTCTCATACCAAGTGCTAAGGTTAAAAATGTTACTCTAATTACATCAATAACATAGTTATAAGAATCAAAGTAGAGAGAATCAAAGTAATTTAACATCATACCAAATAAAATAAGTTGCTAGTGGTTACAAGTTTAGTAGAAGGAAATACATAAAAATATAAGAGTACAAGAAATATCTAGATCAAAAGATATTAGAAAAAAATAAATATATAGAACTAACTCTTAACCTAAGTACTAGCCTTCAAATTTTCTCTCAAGCTAACCTACAAAGATCATTGCCCATTGAATAAGTGGGGGCCTATGAAAATGAACTCTTCAGTATAATGGTATTAAGTAATCTATTAAAAAGGTTAATATGAAAAGCCCACATGGATCACATAAAAGGTATCACAACAATACATAGCTTAAACATTGAATTGCACATATGATGATTAGAATATCATAATCACACTAGGTAAAAAAATATCATTAAAGCCACATACTGCTCATACCTATTCATTTAGAACAAAATGAAACATACCAAGTATCCAAGAGATACACTTTAAAATAATTATTAGGACCAATTTCAACACAATAACCATAACCTTTAAAATATATCTCATATCTCAACATCCAAACTAGTACGATCAATTATACCATAGGTAGTGCTCAAAGGCACTACTAATAAACTCCATAATGTTATTATAAGCCATAAACCAAACAATTAATGATTATGATCATTCCAATTATTTATTCAAGTTGAGTTCAAGGACTCAATATTCTCATACGGTGGAATAAACAAGTGCAACTAGTCCTAACTCACATAATCTTTCACCATGAATGATTAATATATCATTTGTGGTTATTATTTAAAGGTCATCATTAAAAAACACACAAAAAAACACACATGTAAACATACTAGGCACATTTCCCAATATATGATCCAAAGGACAAACTATATTCCCTTAAAAAAAAATACTAATTTCATAAATATAGCATAACTTCTTCCCCTGTACTCATTCTATTGAAAATTTCAATACCCTTTCTCAAAATATAATTATTGACAATATGCCCAAATATTAAGGTTTAACTCCAACATCTTGCACATGTGATAATACACTTATTTTAGGATTACTATTTTCATTCCCCACAAACCCAAATCTCACAATTTAATCATAACTCTTCCTATAGTATCCCTATAACCACTAAATTTAATATACATTTTCAAAAAATTATTATTGACATCATATAAAAAAAATCGAGGTAAACTCCCATGTCTTAAACATGCGATATTGGCTTAATGTTAGGTTTACTATTCACTTTTCCCACAAAACCCAAATTATACAATTCAATCATGACTTTTCCCATGAGGATCATATGACTTAAAAATTTAGTAAGCATTTCTAAAATATCAATACAAGTAGCATATCCAAAAATCAAGGTCAAACTCAAACAATTCCAATAAGTGATAATAATTTTGCCCTTAGGGTTATTATTTCCACTTAAAACTACTTTCCTCATTTATTGAACTTAAAACATTCATATTTAATCCAAAAATTTTCTGTTGTGGATCGATACCAATTCGGAAAAATAAGATCTAATTAGAATCAATTAGAACACACAAGAATTGAGAAGAGAATAACACTCAAGAACACAGATTGGGGAAACAGATGATCTTATTGATGTGAAGTAATTGTGATTACAAAGAATCAAAGAAATTCTCATATAAATCACTCAATTCATCAAGGAATTACAATATAACTCAATAGGAGAAGAAGACGGCGTTCTCTCTTCGATTAGGGTTCTAATCGCATGGTATTTATACTATACAAAACTGTCATTAGCGAAAACCGAGGCGGAGCGAAAAACCCAAAAAAACACGGACCGTATTAATAAACACGGCACCCTCGTGTTTATTTTCTATCTCTTGGCCTCTCTCGGCCTCTCCCGGAAAACAGAACATATTTTCCTGATGGAAAACACGGATCGTGTTTCCAAAACACGGCCCCCCCGTGTTTATTTCCAGCTTTGACAATCTTCAGTATTTCAGCCATAACTTCTTCATCGGACCTCCGATTGAGCTGATTCTTGATTTGTTGGAAAGCTAACAGAACGATCTACAACTTTCTTGTTCATCACATTTCCAAATTATAATTTCTTCAATGTAAAATATTCACATCTTTCTAGAACAGCTTACAGTTCTACTTCAAATTTCTCCGAAACACTTCACACACCAATCCAAGCTATTCTACACACCAAATACGAGTCACAAGCTCACATTTTCACATAATATACTTAACCTATTTCAAACCACTTATCACATTAAAATACCCAATATTGCATTTTTAATCTTTATTAACTAAAATGCCCCTAAGATAACAAAAATACTCATTTTTCCACCAAAATCTTCTGAGTTCCAATATGAATGATTTTTCAACCTTTAATACATTCGATCATCATAAAATTCATAACAACAATTATATATAGATACTGAATTATGATATGAATCCTTACACACGGTTTAGCACGTGAAACCCTGACATACATTTGTAAAAATTCTAAAAAACATACTTCCATACTTATAAATATTTAAGGCATAATTATTAGAGTAAATATCATGATATGCTTGAAATAACCAAATTATCCTTGAGGCCTACAATAATAATAATCCAGCTAAAATTATTCCTAGGCATTAACTTATCATATTCAACACATATAACATATATTGTAATACCCCAAAAATCACGACTTGAAATTTTATTTTTACGGAAGCGATAATTAAAGATAGTGGGTGTTACCACCACACTTAATATAAGTCCGGTCTCCTCACCTTCCTTATGTCAAGTGCTAAGGCTTAAAACAAGTCAAATCAAACAAAAGCTAGAGAAAGACAATACATAAATAAGGGTTTTGCAAATGAGAGATTATCCATACAATAAGACCATTTAGATAATTAAGTGACTAATAATTTCTAGAAAAAAATTAAAAGGGCACACGAAGGTGCAACAATGGTTTGCCCTTACACTCATCTGATCCATCAAATATTACAAGGAAAGGGGGAATAAGGACAGGGTCCACTCACTCCCTTAGCCTAACTAGTCGTCTAGATGATGCTACTCAAAATATTTCAACCACTGCATGCCACGAACATACTCTTCTGAAAAGTGATAGTATCAGTACGACTTCCTCGTACCGAGTAAATCACAATGCCTTCGGAGAGGTAGCATATCCACATTGCAATTAACATACAAATAAGGGGCTCAAATAAAACATACGATTGCATGTAAAGCCACGATTTCATGACACAATTCCACATTACTGTTGACAATACTAGTTAGATCAAAATTCCTAGTAAAGGCACTGAAAAACATGCTTATAAATTTCACAACTATTTCAAAACATCAAAAATCATACTTTACTGCATAATAAGGAGAATTATTGATATTCCAAGCAATCTAACCCAGTTCAAGTCACACCTAATCCAATTATTACAGATGTATTATGGTGGGTGTTTAATCCAATTATATCATTTATATATCAATTCTCGAGTGGAATATAATCCCATATTTAAGATAATGATCGTCAAAGAGGTAGTACCAAATCAATTCACTCAATTCCAGGGCAAAGCTCGCCAAGGAAGCCACACGACATATTAGCCGTTCATACTAAACCTCAGAACTCAAGTCCTTACGAACGCGTACCCTCTATAGGGTGTATGGAATATCTATAGAGCAGAAGTGAGCCCCTTGACCCAAAGGCCCAAACTATGCACTCAGGGGCCAAATTCAAGGCAAGAGATTCCTTTCCAAACTCAAGTCTTCCTCTTTTAGTGGTTAATGTCTTATGAAATTCCAGGTTGTTAATTCAAGAATACTAAGGTCCATAATATTACAACTTAGCATCACTCAATCAACCAAAGGACCACGAGGGTCTCCACAATAATCAATCATCCAATGTCAAATTTAAAGGGTCACAACAATTCCAAGCCAACACGACCTAAGATTAGGCATCATGCCATAGTCCGAATAATTATCCAATTCGGCTATTTAATCCATTCGTTTAATTATTTTCAAAATTATTCTGAGGCCAACATTTAAGTCAAATAGCCCGATTATTCTCTTTTGAATCACATTTTTCCCTAATGACCAAAATACCCTTCAACCTGTAACTACCACATTTTCCTTCACTTTATTACTAGGTTTAACTCTATAGGATATTTGTCATGAAAATGTTAACACAAAATAGCTAACGCTAATTTATCATACAATAATTTCTTCGGTATGATAAAAGACCATATTACCCCTAAGCATTCACCATACATAGTATATGTATACAATCCTAGCAGGCATTTCTAGCATATCATAATATTCATGCAATTACCACAAAAAACTTTCAAATATGAATCATGGTATATAAAATTTATATTTTTACCCCTAGAACATGCAACGCATAATAATCACCATTTAAACACATTTATGCTCTAAAGCAAACATAATATACATCTAAAATTATCTGAAATATCCACGGGACACATTTAACTCATTTGTAGGTCTACCGTGAAACACAACAAACTTTCGGTTTAACTCTAACCCTAAACATGCACATTTCTCTTTAGCATAAATCCATATATGTTGTCATAAGCATAAACCCTAAATTTTAGATTGCTACCTAGGTATATAGATATTAACATGGTAACATATTTGCTTCTACACATCATAATATTTACATAGGAATAAGCTACAACAAGCTTTCATTTCCCGACAAAATATAAATTATTTAATCTAGCATCATTTTTATCCTAAATAATTAACCTATCATTTTCACACAATTTTTACCATCTACAGATTAGTTGAATTTACCTTTGAGCTAAGAAAATAATACCACATAAAGTCTCTTCCAAGGACACCTTATGTAAGGTCGGGATTACCTAAAAATTAATAACACCATCCACACAACTATGCATGCATTAGTATCTATACTAGATAAAGTAATAAGATAAAAACCTATGAGAATTAATGCCCACAATAAGATTAGGGAATTAATCAAGGCTATCAGTGCATGGAACTACCATGTACCACACACACCGGAGGGTAGGATACTTACGTCGGAAGGTGGTGCTGCTCGGTGAGGTAAGTCAGGAGAAGAGAAGGAATCTTGGCAAGGCTACAAGTTGGGTGATTCCTGGTAGTGAGCTCAGTGGTGGAAGGGAGCAGGGTGGAGGCTGCAAGCAAATGCACCTGGCGCTGGAAGTAGGAAAAGAGAGGAAGGGAATTGTAGGGAGAAAAAGGGAGAGAACTGAAAGGGAGATAGAAGGAGGAAAATGTTGCATGTTGAGGCCGAAGAAGGGAAGGGAAAAATAGGGAAAAGATGGGGCAGCTGTAGGGGCTGGATGATGCAGGTTGGTCGATGGTGCAGGTGGGTCGAGTGCATGGGGGAGGAGAGTAGTCTATAGGAGGGCAGGCCATTGCGTGGGGGAGGGGAAAAATAGTTGGGCAACTAGCAGGGAGGGGCATGCAAGTGTGTAGGTGGGGGGGGGAGAATAGGGAGGCTGCCGATTGGTTGGGGGGATTGGTTGCTTGTGTGGTAGATGTTGTAGGTGGCTGGGGTTGGGTAGAGAGGTCGGTTGGGCTGAGGCTGCTAGGTGCTGTGGTGGCGTGAGGGAGGAGTGTAGTAGGGAAGATGATGGGATGTGTTTGGGGAGGAGGAAAAGGGCTGCATGGCTAATTAGTTGCTAGGATAAGTAGGGAGTGCAGGATAGAGTGAGGTGGTGCACATGCATGGAGGGAGATGACAGCAGGATGCATGGGGGAAGAGGGTTGTTGAGAGGTTTGAGGTGTGATTAGGCTGAGATTAAGGTGAAATAATGATGGGGATTGGGTTAAAAATTAGTTAGCAAGAATACCCAATAGTATTAAGTTTCTAAGAGCATATTAGATACTAAGGAAAATCCTACCATTCAATGTTTTATTATCACCATTATCCTCACTATTATTATCATGATCATCATTATTATTAGTATTATTACTACCACTTTTTATTATCATTATTATTTCTAACATTATTATTCTTATAATTATTGTTATTAGCATTATTTTAAGAGTGTTATTTATCATAAGACTATTGTTATTACCATTCTTTCTATTTTGATCATTATCTACACTATTTTTATTATCGTTGTTATTACCGTTATTAATTATTATCTTCCTCTAATTATGTATACACTAGCCTGGATTATTATCACAATTTAATAACCATAGGCTTACTCATAATAATGAGACATTCATCTTAAAAAAAGGATATTATGAGTAATTACACCTGCTAATCAAATTTTAAGTTTATGATATTTAAATTAAGGATTTATTAAAATGGAGTATTACATATATAATTTAATCCTAACATAAAATCCAATTTAACATTAATACAAGTCTTCAAAGACTGATGAAGATTTGTGTGATTAAAAATGAAATAGGAATAATGGTTATCCAAATCAGAAGAAGGAGTGAAGGTATTCAAGAAAAAATTTATAAATAATTAAAAAAGAACTCAAAGAACTCAACATGAACTGAAATAACTCAACTTTGAATGTCTCCTATCTAAGATTACTCTAAGTAGTCTTAGAAAGAATTATTCAATCACAAAGAGAGAATTAATCACGTGAATTACATTTATTAGATTTTAATATACTCAACCATCAATGTGTAACAAATGTTGACAACTCATGCCTTATATAGGAATATAACATTGCTAACTAGCACATGAATGACGCAAAATGTCTAACTAGCACATAAACTAGTATTAACAATGTATTTATATCTTGTATAATATATGACTCAATAAAAAATCTTACAAACAAAGTATGCTAATTAGTATATGAAAACAACTAACAAGAATCCTAATCAAAACAACAATGTTGACTTGAAAGGTTTATTAGGTCATCTTGATTTGTAAAGTTGACTTTTATGCATAATAGCTTCTTTTGTAATTGCTTATAACACTTGAAAATCTTAGGTATTTTGACTTATTAAATGGTTCGATATTCTTTCTATAGATATGTTACATGCCTTCAAGAATGACTTAAAGTAATATCATCAAGGTTAGTCATAGTACTATTATCAAAGACACATAATGTAATAGATTCCATAATTAAGAATGCCAAATTACTATCACCTTGAGGATCATCTAATGCTCCTACATAATTCTTCCCAATTTGAGAAGAATTTATCCTCAAATTGACTTCACTAAAGTAAGGACACAAATCACCCACATTAAATGTCCTTGAAAAATTGCCATATGATTCAGTAATGTCAAGTTCATAAGCATTTTTTTTTCAAATTTTCTAAGGATCTGAAATGGTTCATTTGCTATTGAAATTAATTTTAGTCTCCTTAGATTTAAAGATATATCTTTATGTAAATGTAACCACACTAAATCACCAGAAGAAAATACTTGTTGAGTGTAATTTTTATTAGCTTGTTTTTGATATTTTTCATTAGCTCATTCTATATTCCCCTTGATTTATTAATGAAGCTTATGGAATAACTCTACTCATTTCATGGCCTCGTAATTTTTAATTTCACCTTTATTAAAGGGTACCATATCAATTATTATATATGGATTCGCTACATACATAATTTCAAATGGAATCAAACGTGTAGTACTTAAAGGACTTCTATTATAAGCAAACTCTACATGATCTAACTTAATATCCCAATCTCTACTACTTTTACTTAACAACCCTCTTAACAAAGTTCGAAGAGTACGGTTAGTAACTTCTGTTTATCCATCAATTTGTGGATGATGTGAAGTAATAAATAATAACTTACTACCTAACATGTGCCAAAATGTTTTCCACAAGCAACTAAGTAACTTGACATACCTATATAAAACAATACTTGTAGATATGCCATGTAGTCTCACAATTTCCTTGAAATATAAATCAATGACATGCGTAGCATCACTAATTTTATTACATGGAATAAAATGAGCCATTTTAGATAAACAATCTAGCATGACCATAATATAATCTTTACCTTTTTGTGTTCTAGGAAACCCTAAGATAAATTTCATACTAACTCCTTCACATGGTTGATTAGGTACAAGTAATGGTGTATATAAACTTTTTTGAAAGAAACTTTTACTCTTTTTACAAGTAATGCATCAGTTTACTTTAATTTTTACACCCTTTATTTTGTATATCCAATATAAATTTTCTTATAATATCTCTAATGTTTTTTGAGTACCAAAGTGGCTTACAATAGCTCTTTCATGTACCTCTTTGATAAGTAAATCCCACATACTTGACTTTGGTACATAAACTCTAATAAGTTTAAATAAAAATCCATGCTATATTTTATAATTACAATGGTTCCTATTTTCTTTACATGCCCGCTATTCTTCATCATTATGATACATTTCTTTTAGCATCCAGCATGACAAGTAAGACTAATCATCTAGAAAGAGCATTAACCACTATATTTTCTTTTCTATCCAAGTGTTTAATAGAGAACACAAAACATTATAAGAAGTTTACCCACTTTACATGTCTAGGAATTATTTTCCTTTGACCATGTAAATATTTCAAACTTCATGATCATAATGTAATAAAAAGGGTTTAGGCTTTAAATAAATACTCCATGTCTCTACACTTCATATGATGGAAAAGAACTCCCTATATTCCTCTAGATTACATCTATAGGTAGGTCTTATAGGTAAAGGCATTCCAGAAATCAAATCAATAGCATGCTCTATACCTTTAATAATTGGTATTCTAGGAGGTAAATCATATGTTAATACATCACTATACTCATCAAGCAAACTAGTAAGGTTTGAATTGCTAAAATTTTTCTACCCAATTTGAGATGATTTAGCTATTAAGGCATACCAAACACCATCTTCCTCAATGTAAATAATCATTTTCCGTTCATGTAAGAATAAACTCTTTTTAACATCGGGTAATTGTACATAATCACATAGATATGGTTTCAATTTATATTTCTTTTTATCCTTAATTTCCACATATTCATTAGTTATACGATCATGATTTGCATTTCGATCATATTTTCATGCCCTTCCTAGTAAAATACTACAAGCATCCAAAGGTAAAACATCAGATAATACCTCATCACAGTAATCACTAATGTGAAAGGTAATTATAGTTTATTTAGTAATCTTAGATCATTTATCCTTCTTAAGACATGATAATGAATATGGTTTAGGATGTATAGTAGTCACTAGACCTAATTGTTTTTTTTTTTCACTAGCAACTTTAGTACATGAATCACTATCTATAATGTCGCTAAAAACCTTATCACCAATTCTACATTTAGTTTTAAACATTTTATCCCTTTATATAGATTGATCATTAGGTTGTATTTATTATGCCTTTTGAAGTACAAAAAATAATTACCATCCTCTTCATACATACTCAAGACATCATCATTAGATTCAATTTCTAGGTCATCATCATTAATGCATGGTTCCATGTTCTCAATTTCACTTAAGGTAAAAAAAATAATCTTAGATTAGGACATTCCCTAGCAAAATGGACACATCCTTTAAATTTGAAACATTGCTCATTGGGCATTTCACTTACTTTATTTTTACCCTGGTCATCTCCGTTAGCACTAATCTTTTTATCATTAGTTGAATAGTTATGTGTCCTAAGTTCTAATGTAGATGGATTAGAATTATTTTTGTTAGATATAGAAGTTGAAGCACTTGCCTTATGATAGGCTTTGGTAGACTTAGTTTGTCTTTCACCTTTTAAGGACAATTTAATCAAATCATCAAGAGAACTATAGATAAATATTTTAACTTTATCCCTAATCAAGTTATTAAGGCCACCTAAGTATCTAATATACCTTTTTTCTTTTCTTTCTTGTATATCACACAAGAGTACTAGTCTTCAAATTTCCTAGTTTATTCCTCTATACTAAGAAGCCCTTACCAAAGAGTAGTGAATTTGATATATATATCTTACTTATACTCTTTTGGTATAAATTTTTTTCTTAGGTGTTTCTTTAACTTTTCCAAAGACTTAATTTTACCTTTATCTTGCCTATCACAAGTTCTTTTAAGATTGTCATATTGTTTTAAATTTGAGAGTAGCTAAATTACACTTATTTTCATCATTAGACTCTCTAAACTCAAATATTGCTTCAATTTCATGCAACCATTCAAAAAATATCTCAACATCTAATTCACCATAAAAATCAGGAAGGCTGAGCTTTATACCTTTATCTTCAAAATGGTTATACCTTGTTTGATGATTTGTATAGCCTCTTTGGTTACGGTTAAGGTCACTTGAACCATTTTCTTGTGCTCTTTCTTCCTATTCCATTCGAGTATTGATATGGCCAGCTCAGTCTTGGACTTCCATCCTCACCATGTCATCTAATTGATCATTTGTAGCCTCTAAGGTGTTGGACATGTGTTGAAGAGTCTCTTAGTTGGCTACCCTTGAGTCTAAAGTTTGAAGTTGGCTTTAAATGGAAGGGAGTTTTTGCAATTGTGCATTTGTTGTATGTACACTTATCGCATGCTATCAAAGAGTATCATACATAGTCTTCATTGATACTTCTTTACCCATGCTTGAATTATTTCCTCATATTTATCTTGACACAACCTCAAACAATTGCTAGAAATTAATTCTTGATATATTCTTGATGTTATGACAAGATTTTTAAAGAATTCTTGAACTCATGAAGGTGATAGAGATGGAAGGTAAATTTGGAATATGTTATCAAGTATTCTTGATAAACTTCAAGAAAATCTTGGTGATGAAAAATAAAGAGTCTTGCTCGAAGGAAAGAACACAAAGAATAGGTGGAATTGATGGTTGATATTTAAATACATGTGAAGATGGATTCTACTCTAATTATGATCAAATGGTAAAGAAGGGAATAGAAGTTGAATATCTAAATGATGGTTAACTATGCTAGAAAAAAGTGTGTTGTTATTGAGTGATTCTAATCTACCAAGATTAAGGTTAAATATGTAATGTTTAATTGAATCTAACTAATGAGAATAAGGAGAAACTTCATGAGGTAGAAGAACTAAGATAGCACCCTAGAAATTCCTCACCAAAAACTCTCGAGCACCACAAATATTCAAAGAGTTATCAAGGATTAATAAAAAGAATAGAAGAAGAAATATGGAATATGGAAAGAAGAAGGATGATAATTGTCCACATACCTTCAAGATTTGAAGGTACAGATGAAGGCAAGATAATATTTAGCTATCGTCGTTGAAGATATGAAGAACAATTTGATGATATGCTATGACTTGGTTGAAGATCTACTACTTGAATTCAAACTTTGAAGTTGAAAATTACCTAAATGCATGGACTTTCATAGGAAGGAAATTTTTTGGTAGATATCATACATGGAAGGAGAAGAAAGGAGAGAAAGGATTCGAATTGGAACAATGCCAACTAAGGCTTTGATACCAAAAATGGCACAAGTCTTCAGAGATTGATAAAGATTCGTGAGATTGAAAATGCAATAGGAAGGGTGGTTGTCCAAGTTAGAAGAAGGAATGAAGATAGTCATGCAAGAATTTATAAAGAACTCAAAGAACTTAGCAAGAACTAAAATTTAAATGTCACTTATCTAAGATTACTCTAAGTACTCTTATAAAGGAATATCCAGTCACAAAGATAGAATTAACCAAGTAAATTACTTGTATTAGATTTCAATATACTCAACCACCAACATGTTACAAATGTCGAGAACTCATACCGTATATAGGAATATAACATTGTTAACTAGCACACTAATTTAGCCACATGGCATATAAATAGATAATTAGTACATAAATTAGTATTAATAATATAATTATATCCTATATAATATATGACTCAACAAAAACTATTATATACAAAGTAAGCTAATTAGTATATGAAAACAACTAGGAAGAATCCTAATCAAAACAATGATGTTGACTTGAAAGATTGACTAGGTCTTTTTGACTTGTAGAGTTGACTTTCATGCATAATATCTTCTTTTGTAATATCTTGTAATATTTGAAAATCTTAGGTACTTTGACTTCTTAAATGGATTAATCTTCTTTCCGCAAATATGTTACATACCTCTAAGAATGACTTAAAAGTAATATAATCAAGGTTAGTCATATTATTATTATTATTATCAAAGACACATAATATGATATGTTCTATAATCAAGTATGTCAAATTACTACCACCTTGAGAATCATCTATAGATGCTCCTGCATGAAACATACTTTTTTACACATAATCATTCATATAAAATTCAACATGCTCAATTCTACTAATTTTCATGCTAACACTCATAAGCAAATAATTATAACATAACAAACATGTTTAATACAAAAACCCTAATGTGATATTATGAGATATTTAAACATTTTAGTAGAGTATGAGGATTACCTGATTTCAAAAAAAAGTATAAATTATGGGTAACCTACTATAATTTATTAGGCTTTGGTAATTAAAATTTTATGCCAAAAAAGAATACCACATTAGTGACATTAATATTTAATCAATAAAATAGTATTTTTTATTAAAATATTTATTCAATAGAAATATTACCAAATTTTCTATAATGAAAATGGTGGTAAAATTTTATATGAAATTCTCACGTTGCATGAGTAGCATGAGTTTAGAAGCTGCATGGGGGACGAGAGGATTGATTGGTTGGTGGAGGGTTGAGAAGTGTAGGTGGTGGTGAGGGTTGCTGATAGCTAAGGCTGGGGATTGGTGGCTATTGGGAGAAGCTAGAAGGAGGAGGAAAAGGAAGAGGAGAAGGTGCTCAGTGGCGATTAGAGTTGGGACAAAGGGAGGTGGTAGGCTAGAAGAGAAGGGTGTAGAGGTGTGCTTGGGCTGTAGAGAGAGGAAAATGGGGGTCAAAGGTGGTGTGGTAGTGTTGGATGACACAAAAGGATGGTGACAAGGAGGAATAAGAATGTGCCAAAGGGAAATGAGAGGTGAGGAAAATGGGTGGTTATTTGGTTGCATAGGATGGCAATATAGGGAAGTAGTGCTAGTGGTGTGGTGGTTGACGAAAAATAGAGGAAGTCGAATCTAGTCGAGGGAGGAGGAAGAAGGGAGGTATAAGTATATATGTATACATGGATGGGGATGATAGAGTTAGGGAAGGTAATGTTAAGGGGCGATGGATGCAAGAGGGTTGGTGGTCGTAGGGCTTGATGTAGGATGGGGCAGAGGAGGTGTAAAAGGAAAAGGGAAAGGAAATGGCAATCAATGAGGGAGTGATGAGGTTTTTTTGCTTGTTATGGTCAAGAAGGGGGAAGGGTGAGGGGGATAAGTGGCATAAGAGGTTGGATGGGGAATGGAAGGAAATCATGGAGGGAGGCAGGGCATGTAAGGTTGGGAAAAAGGAAGGTGATAGGGTGTAAGGGTAAGGCAGTGTTTGTCTAGAAGAGGAAGGAAATAGGTGGGGGCAAGGGATTATTTAGGCTCAAAGAGGAAAGGAGGGAATGGTGTGCATGGCGGTGTTCAGGCGTTGTTAGCTGGGTGTTGGGGTAAGTTGCAAGGGGTCATGTTTCGAGGTGTAAAGGGGCGTGTAAAAAGGTGTGCTAGGGATGCAAAGGGGGTGTGTTTGTGTGCTTTGGGTGTATGGAGAGAATAAAATAAGGTTGGGGTGATGGATTAGGGCTAGGTAGGATAGGAGAGAAGGAGAGAGAGAGAGATGGATTGGGCTTGAGCAGGCTAGGGCAAGAGCAGAAAAAGGAAAAAGAAAAGTGGGTTGGTTTGGTTGAGCTTAAGGGAAGAAAAATAAAAGAGAAGGAAAAAGAAAAGGATAAATTAAAGATAAAGGGAAAAGAAGAAAAGGGAAAAAAATTAAAGTTAGGATTAGAATTAGATTTAGATTAAATTTAGGTTTAAGATAATATTAATTATGTAGATTTAAAGTATTTGATTAGGAAAAAAATAAATGGGTGAAATCATAGGTTTAGGGTGGATTTAAATAAAAAAAGATAAAAGATTAAATAATTCAAAAAATTTATCAAGGATTTTATTTGGGTTTGTAGGTCTAGGGTTAACAAAAATAATTAAATTAATATTTAAGGGCTAAGTTTTCAGATAAAAGACTAAATATTCAAAATTAAAGTAACGAAGTTTTGGGTTGTTGCATTACCTAACCACCAAGCCCTTGTTATTCAACTACCCACCACCATGTACCAACCTAATGCAACACCACTCAGCCTCCTCCATCAAGCCTAAGGAACCAAACCAACAAACACAAGTCCATAATTAGTTATTCACTTCCACTTTAAATCTTCATCTATTCTTTATTAAATCATTACAAATTTCAATTAAAGAGTAGAATTCTTGATTTATTCATTGTTTGGAATTGAATATCTATATCCACAAGAACTTGAATATTTCATATTGTTACTCATATTTAATTTTGAAGTTCTATTATTCTATTGAACATTTGTAAGCTTAATTGAGTATGTTTTATTGGTTGATTGTCTTAATTGCTTAATGTCCTTAATGGTTGAAGGCATATATTTGTTAATATGAAATTGTTGGACTCATGACTCCAAAGCATCAAAAGACCTCTGCTTCATCTTCTAGAATAGCTCATGGTACCCTGCTCTCCTATCCTATGAGATGAATGGATATAAAATTTTCTTTTCTAATGACTCTCAATGACCTAACTATCATAGACTGTATAAGTAAGGAATGCTAAGTACCTACTATTATGATAAAAAATGTGTTGAGTGACTTGGTCTATCAAGTGACATGGATTTCTTGTTTGGTTAGATTGATAGGACTAAATTTGTTAAATTACAGCCTCCTACCTCTACCCATACCAACCTCGAATCTTAAGGCCCTTTGAATTCTCTCTAAATGAGGAACAACCAAACTTCTACCTTTTTAATCATGATTTATCTAAAACATTCACCCAAATGAATTAATACTTTCATTTACCTATTGGTGGTGCCAAACAAAATTCATTTTATTTTTGTACATCCCAACTCAGGTGGAGCATGAGTGGAGTGCTTGGCTATCAAGCTTCATAAGCTATATGTAACATCCTAAATTTTACTACTAAAAAAATTTAATTTATAGCGAAAGCATATGACCAAAATATAGGGTGTTACTGCCGTAATTGATACAAATCTCATTTACAATACCATCCTCATGTCATTCACAAGGCTAAAACCACAAAAGTGGAACATAGTAAATAAAAATAAGAGAAGCTTTATAAATGTAAATACGAGTTTGAAGATTAACTCTGAGGTACAATAATAGAATACAAACAAAGGGATATCATGGATCAAAGAGTCCAAAAGGTATCTGGGTAAAAATATCATTTGGATAACATAAATCTTTGCCTAAACACCCAGTACATAAAAAGTTACTCCTCCTCATACATTTCATCAAAGACTGCAAAATCATCTGATTGGTTCTTCAATATCTACACCAAAGAATTTGGGTCATTTGCTCATCTATGAATAGGAAGGTCAGTATGCTACGTACTGAGTAAGGTAACCATACTGTCGAATTGGGGATATAAATAGATACATACATTCATATCAGATGATAAGTACATATACAATTTACCAAAAGTCTCACAAGATAAAATAGTGATATATGCCTCTTTATTAGATATAACCAATTTCATTCTTTTATTTACGTTGAGTTTAAGAACACAATGGAATGGTCTGAAGCATCTCTCAGGGACAACACAATTAGGACACTTTTATTATTCGGTTGAATGAATCCAACACCTCTCAAGACAAAACGCTCTTGAGCTACTATTCTTAAATCGGTGGAGCTATTTAAAGCACCTCTCGGGAACAACACACCTGAGCCACTATTATCATCTATTGGAACGAATCCAACACCTTGGTCCTAACTTATGTACTCTTCCACTTTAAATGATTCATATCTTGTCCATTAAGTTAATTATCTTAAATCATATTCTTATTCACTATGAGTGTAGGGTCGCATTATTCTTAGTTTGATGAAATGGAATAAAACATTTCTCAAGCACAACACACTTGAGCCATTATTATCATCTGGTGGAATGGATTCATAAAACACCTAATAGGGCAAAATACTCCTTAGCTACTATTATCATTCAGTAGAACGGATAAAAAAAATATTTTGACCTGACTCACATGATCTTTCACTTTAAATTGTTCATATCTTATTCATAATTGTTTCATAGGCACATGATGCATTTAAAGTAGGTAAGTGCACCAAAAAGATCGTAAGGTTATTGTAACACCCCAAAATTCACAATTTTTTTTTTGAAAACGAAAGAAATTACAATAGAAATATTTAAATTGAAACCCATGAATTCTGAGAATGTTACCGCCACATTTAGTACCAAATCAGTTCTCTCCGACCGTTTCAGTACCAAGTGCTAAGGCTAAAGAAAAGATTATCATTTGAACCCAAACCAACAGTTCATAAATAATTAGAAAGAATCATACAGCAAAAATCAGAGTACGCGTAAAAGAATCATGAATCAGAGTGCATGCTCAAAATTTCAGAAAAAGAAAGGAATAACACTTTTGTAAGATAAAAGCTTCATCTAGAAAACTCAATACCAGGCAATAAATTAAAAAGGATAAACCTGATACAAGAAGAAATAGTAGAAATAAATCAGATAACAAGAAGAAAAGATACGGCCATGACACTCTTGGACTTTGAGCCAAAACATGCTCAACACTAAGCCCCGACTGATGTCTCGCCTACCCGCACAAAGTCAGAATGGCATACTACTCGTGGGAATGAGCAATACCCATGAAACGGGTGATCAGTACACTACGTACTGAGTAGGTAACCGAGCACTAAGGCGAACACATAAAATCACATAAACCATGCATAAGAATAAAAGAACATAAATGCCATCAAGATATCATAATATCGATCAATTATTTGGGTACATACATAAAGGCCCAAGAAGTCCAGATTAGTTATTTAATTAATCTTTTATTAGAAGTCGATTCACACCATGCCTTTTATCAAATCCATGTAAGTATAGGAACACCCCACTATTATTGCCGGTGGGCCGGTCACTTGCGGGACAAAGTCCACATCACTATTATTCGCCGGTGGATCGGTCACTTGCAGGACAATAGTCCACACTACTATTCCTTACCCGTGGATCAGCTAGTTCCTACTCACATGGTGTTCCACTGTAAGTAATTAATATCTTTTAAATGTCTTTAGCAAACTCCGGTTTGTGTTTATTGAGCTCGAGTCACCCCACTATTATTGCCGGTGGGCCGGTCACTTGCAGGACAAGGTCCACACCACTATTATTCGCCGGTGGATTGGTCACTTATAGGGTAAAAACCCTAACCACTATTCCTAATCGGTGGATCGGCTAGATCTGGCTCAATAATCTTCCACTTTAAATGATTAGTGTCTTAAGTATCTTATTCAAAAACTTTCACCATGGACATGAACAAATCATTCTTTTTATACTTCACACATCACAAATCATAAAATTCCACCATCATAATTACACTTTAATCACCAAATACATATGATACAACAAAAACCCTAAGCAGCCACACCAAACCCTAATTAACCACAACAACTCATAGTTAACCACTCCAAACCCTATTTAACCATAACAACCATAATTAACCATTCCAAACCTTAGTTAATCACAACAAACCACAATTATCCACTCCAACCCTAGTTAATTACAACAACCCATAGTTAATCACTCCAAACCCTAATTTAGTCTCCTTCATACCCTTATAATGTCCTACGTACTATTGTCATCCTAAGTGTTCAAACACCCAAACAACACTTACATTACCTTCCTTATATCCCAAATCAACTTTCCACACGTAAATTTCATACCCATGCAGACATTAACCTTCCCATGCAAACCTTTGAACTTTTTCACGCAAAACCCTAAGTCCATCCATACGAAACCCTAAATTCTTTCATACAAAACCCAAGATTCCATCATACAAGACCATAAATTCAATCCACACAAAACCAAAGATTCATCCATACAAACCCTAGATTCAAACCATATAAAACCCAAAGATTTATCCATACCAAACCCTAAATTTCAACCATATAAAACCAAATATTCATCCATACAAAACCCTGTATTAGATCCTCCCATACAAAACCATAAATTAGATTCTCCCATATAACGTCATAAATTACATTCTTCCATACAACATCATAAATTAGATTCTCCCATATAACATCATAAATTAGATTCTCCTATACAAACCATAAATTAGATTCTCTCTCATGAAACCCTAAATTTTTCATTTTATTCTTCCACTCATGAATCATTAAAATATTAAGGACAACTCAAATCCCTTGGTCAACTTCTTTCCCCATCCTCCTTTTTCATCCTTTCTCCCACACAAACCACATCAACATCCTCACATGCATGCCTCACAGGGTCACAACACATATCATCACATATACATAATACACATGCCATATAAACACACAAAAACATACTTCAACTCCACATCATACCATATACAAAATAATTAATAATGATAAACATAGAATACATAGCATATGAAGCACATAATGCATATAAGCACACAAAAGGCCTTAGTAACACCCTTACCTAAAATGACACTGGTCTTGGAGCACGCTCCTACGCCTCCTTAGGGTTTTGACCAAATAATAACATACTAATAAAAATAACAGTAACAAAATTCTAACTTTACTAAAGATATATAAATAATAGAAATATTATAAAAGTTGATAATCTAGGGTTAAAGACTTTACCCTAATAATAATAATGATACTAAAATAATAATAGCAAAGATACTAAAAATAATATCAATGAAAATATAAAAATAATAATAATTATAATAGTAACAATAATAATAATAAAAGGATATTATTCAAAAATAAAGTAAAATAAAGGCTTCGACCCCTTACTAAAATAATACTAATAATAACATTAGTGGAATAAATAACAAAATATAATAATAATAATAATAATAACAACAACAACAACAACAACAACAACAACAACAGTAGCAGCAGTGTAACACCCTCAAATTTACTACTGAAAAATTTCGTTTAAATCCAAAGGTTTAGCGGAAGCGAAAGAATTAAAACCGTAAACTTGGGGGTATTACCGCCACACTTAGTACCAGACCGGTTCACTTCTACCGTTCCGATACTAAGTGCTAAGGCTAAACTAAACAGTCGTTAAGTAAAAATCCTCAAAACATAGGTACATAGTTAACATAGATCATTCACGAAAACACGAGTCAACAAAAGTTAGAATATCGTTTAGGAATACAACTTAAGAGTACAGTTTCAAAACAAGAAGCGTAGTACAAAATATAGCTAAATAAAACAGATCCCAAGGGAACAATATCCGGACCGCCTACTCACTCAAGTCAAGCCTTCCACCCCAAATTAGTAATTGATCAAACCTGCATAGGAGGTCTGCTCCCCACCATTGGTGGATCATCACAGGACCCATTCAATCAAGGTAGTATCAGTATGAGTCCAATACTGAGTAAGGGCGCTGGTGCGCTAAGGCCAAGCATATAGTCATACCACATAGCACATATAACACAATCATGTAGACAACATGCGAAGATAAGGTTTGAATACTTTTCTGGTGACTTATTCTTTATTCTCATTGATGATAATAAGTCCATTTCCACACATTTCTTCAATAACCCATGTGAGCGCGGGAGCCCCACTATTATAGCCGGTGGACCGGAAGATATACGCACAGGGCAGAACGCCTCTGATCCACTATTATAGCCGGTGGATCGGAAAATAAACGCACAGGGCAAAACGCCTCTGATCCACTATTATAGCCGGTGGACCGGATCACAGCCCTGACTCACATGGTGTTTTGCTTTAAGTACTTAGTATCTTTCCCATGGATTAACTTATACGTTTGGTTTATCGAGCACGAGATCCCCCACTATTATAGCCGGTGGACCGGAAGATATCGCACAGGGCAGAACGCCTCTGATCCACTATTATAGCCGGTGGACCGGAAATAAACTCACAGGGCAAAACGCCTCAGATCCACTATTATAGCCGGTGGACCGGATCACAGGCTCGGCTCGACATCTTTCGCTTTACGTGATTAATGTCTTATCGGTGTCTTATTAAATCACACATCACCCTTGACATGCATGCGGCTAATACTCTACTACTTTCCCCTCCAAGGGTTCATCCCATATTTTGAGACCTATACCTCTTCTCACACCCGACATCCATCCCCCGTAGACTTACGCATAGTGGCATACAGTAAGGCGCGATCTCCAAGAACATAGGCTACCCCAACACATATGATATCGACTCCGTATGTCCTCATCCCTCTAGGGTTCCTCCTCGGAGACCCTAGTCGGACCTATGTGGCCCAACTCTTTCTTACTTACCCAAACGTTACTTTGTTCTTTATCTCGCACCTCATTTTTATTAGGAAACTCCCCAAATGTATTACTTTATCTCCCAAGTTCTCATGTGACCGACAAAACCCTAGTTGGCCGCCCAAACCCTAGCACTTTACTTCCTCAATAAGTAATCTCCCTCTTTCACCCCAAATCTCTCCTTTCCTTTAGAAAACCCATACTCATCCTCTATATAAGTGAATTCTCACTCTCAACCCCATACTCCCTCCTTCCTTGATCATTTTTACCCTTGTACCCCTCAATTTCCTCATTTTCTCCCAAAACCCTGATTGGGTCCCTTAGACACCCTTACATCCGCCCACGTAAAATTTTGCACCCAAGTCTCCAATGGACCCGTAACTTTGACATTATCTTATTTGCTTCTTAAATCAACTTTCCTCACGTAAGATTCATTCCCATGCATAATTTAAACATTCCATGCAGACTCTCCAGCCCCCACTTACACCCAAAACCCTAATAAGACCTCTTATGCACCAACTTACGTACTATTTTCATACTAAGTCTCTAATCGTTCCAAGACTCTCCCAAGCTCTTACTTACCACCCAAATCAACTTCTCCCACGTAAGGATCACGCCCATGCAAGGTCTAAATCCCCCATGCAAACTTCCCAAATGTTCACCTCCCCGTTATTCTTTTACTATCATTTCATGCTACCCAAAACCCTAGCATGCATGTCCTAGAGGGCCATAACAGGTCACATCATCAACATCAACAATAAACATGGAACATGGCATACATGCATAACATAAGACACACACAACATACATCATGATCCATGCTGCGTTACACAAAGCAGGTTATTCATAACACATGCATAATACACATCAACATGGCATGCTCATCATTCATCAACACATTACGTCACACATAACGCAAGGCCATAGCTTCGTCCTTACCTAAGGCGACGCCGGGCTTGGAGCACGCTCCTCTAACTCCTTAGGGCTTTGGTCGGGGTTACCTATAAAAGGGAAAAATGCTAAGTATTAGTTTCCCTTATAATTACTATCAATCCTCATTCTAGTTTAAGGTTAGGGTTTTTATTACTAAAAAGGGTTTTATACAAAAAACTAGGGTTTTTACCTTAGAATTAGTATACTAAATATTAGTAGTCAAAATATGTTTATTTTTAATACCTATTGTTACACTTATATTATTAGACCCGTTAGCCCTATTCTTATAATAATAATGTTCATGCTAACTATAGAAAAATAGTGATAATAATAATAATAAAACTAATACTAGTGACACTAATGTTTATAGTGAGAGAAACCCTAGCATTTTTAAGGCTAAGTCTATTAATGGTGTCATATTCGAAATAATATTATTATAAGGTCACAATATTACAAGTAACTATTCATAAGGGTGATAATGATAATAGTTGTATATTCTTGAATAATAAAAGGGTTCAAATGCTTTTGATTACAACAATAAGGTAGTGATAGTAGTAATAATAGTAATAGCTAATAATAGTGTCATAGTAATGAGGTTAGGGTTAATGTTAAATGGTATGGTAATAAGGTTCAAGTACTCTTCTTACTTAACAACCACATGATATTTACTAGCTTGAGTTAAGTAACATGGATAAGATCAAAAGTAGTATTATTATTAACAATAGTGATAAATGTGTTAAGTATAATAATAATAATAATAATAATAATAATAATAATAATAATAATAATAATAATAATAATAACAATAGTACAAGCAAGTAAGGTTAAGCAATAATAATAATAACCATAGTAAGGATAATAGAAATAATAATAATAAAAATGTTAATACTAATAATTATAAAAATAAGAACAAAGTTAAGTATAATATAAGTTAGGGTTTAAAAGGGATGCTAGTATTAGGAAGAAAATAAGAACATTAATAATAAAGACAATAATAATGGTAATAATGATAACAGTAATAATAATAATGATAATAATAATAATAAGTATATTAGTATTAATATTAGTAGAAAATAGTAGCAATTATATAAAAGGGGTATTAGGGTTCGGATGAGTGGAGAACCACCTAGGGTCGGTGGTGGTCCGGCGGCGGCGCGTGGCGGCGACGGCGGCGGCGGTGGAGGAGGAAGAGAAGGGAAAATATCAAGGTGGGGGCTGGATGGCAGGAGGAAAAGAGAAGTTTGAGGTGGGGGAGAAGCAGTAGGTGAAGGGGAGTCGAGTGAGGGTGGTGTTGTGGCAAGGGGTGGCGGCGCGCGGCGGCGACAGCGGCGGTCGAGGGTGGTGGAGAGAGGTGGAAGATGAGGGAGGAAGGAGGAGAGGGAGGCAGGGAAAGGTAGAGGGAGGTCTGCTGGGCATTTTGGAGGGTGAAAGAGGCTCTGTTGGCGGCTGGGCTGGCGGTGGGAGGCGGCGCAAGGGCGGCGAAGGCTGGAGGTGGTGGTTTCGGGATAGGAATTTTGCACGGCTAGGGCGGCACGTGCAGGGCAAGGTAGAGGGTGGTGGCGGCTTGGTTTTGTCGAGGGAGTTGCAGGGAAGATCCCGGTGGGGAGCAGTGGCGGTGGCGGCCACCGGTGGCGGCGGAAGGCTCATCTTTTTGGGGCGGCGGAGAGGCAGGGTTTCGAGGCAAAATCGAAGGAAGGGCTGATTATGGCTGCCGAAAGAGGGTATTTATAGGAGATTGGGAGGTGGAAGACGACAAGGGAAGAAAGAGACGTGCGGGGCAAGGGTGCAGGTGGCCGGCCGGTGGCAGGCGGTGCAGGTCCTGCCATGGCAGGTTAGGTCGGGGAAGGTGAGAGGAAAAGGGAAGAAGGTGGCACGCGAGAAAGGGAGAGAGGGACTTGGTCGGGGTCGAAAAGAGAAAGAAAACAATGGGAGAGAGGCAGGGAAGGACGGTCGGCGCTGGTGGCTGCCGACGAAGATCGCGCTGCAGGCGTTGACTTGCAAGACGCGGTGCAGGTCGGGGAAGAAGAAGACAGGCAGGGTGGACCGGTGGTCCAGGGGAAAAAGAAAAAGAAGGGGAACCGGCCGGTTCGGCGTTTATAAGGTTTTTTTTTTAAACTAAATGCGGCGTTTCAACGTTATGGGGGACAGAGCGCCGCGTCGCGTTGCCCGTTTGGCAACGGCTATCTTCAGTGATCGGACGCAGCGTCTCAGCGGATGGAGGGCCGAAACGCTGCGTTCGGATGCAGGGCAGGCGTCCAACGGCGGTGGGCCGCGGGAAGGGAAAAGAAGGAAGGGCCGGATGTTGGGCGGCAGGTACGCGAGACGGGGGAGGGGAGGGGGATTTGGGCCGGTGGGCTGGCCCAGCCGGGGGGGAGAGGAAGAGAAAAAAAAGAAAGAGGAGGGAGAAAAAGGAAGAAAAGGGAAAATAAGAAAATAAATAGGATGGAAAAATAATTAAAATAACTTATGGGGGAAATTGGGGTATTTTTGGGTTATTTAGAATATTAATATTTATAAAATATGAAATAAATTCCTTTTTGCTTATTTTAGACTATTTTAGATAAATTCCCTTAACCTCCATGCTAATTAGGAAAAATACCCAAATTTTCTTCTAATCTTCCTTAATTAACTCTCTACATTTTAATAAATGAATTTATATAATTAATTTTCCTAATAATTCCTTATTTGGCCATAATTTCGGAAATTAGGATTTTGGGATATTACATCACTATCCCCTTAAAAACGAACTTCGCCCCCGAAGTCTCCTGCGGCTCTCTAGGGTTAGGGTTGGGGCATTCTAATCTTCTATATTAACGCATCACTAGCTATACTTAACCTACCTACCCCCTTAGGGACGAACTAGGGATTGTTGTGCCTGAGGTATAAGTTCAAATTAAATACTATATATCGAAGATTAATATTGGGAGAATTTAATCAAAAATTTATTTATCGAAAATCTATTTCGAAAAGATCCGAAGGCTTAAAATTAATGAAAGAGTTATATAAGAATTTTGGAAACACTCTCGGAAGGAATTACCGATGTTCATAAAAAAAAGAATGCATTATTTACGGAAATATGTCACAAGACCTCAAAAATTTATTTAAAGCATATAATAAAATATTTAAGTCGAATTCTAACAAACTGAGACCAATCTAGTCATTTCCGAAATCATTTTTCTATAAATCAAAAAGCATACAACAGAATAAAGCTAATTTTGGAAAGAAATCCCTGGATACGTCTTTTAAATTTAATACTTCCAAAAAAATATTAGCGATTTTTTTTTGAAACGAATAATTTAGAGTCGAAAATATTTTCTACTGATAAAATCATTACAATAAGCTTAATTATCTAACAAAATTCTATAATTCAAATAATGTATTTTGTCAACGAAATACAACCCCAACATAAGGTTGTAATCACAAATGAAATCTTAATCGAAAACGAATCTACATTATAAGATCAACATACGAGAGAGAAAGGAAGTACTTTTTTTTTCTTACAAATACACATAAAATAAAATACTAAAAATATTAAAAATATTATTGGAAGATTTTATATAAAATTTATTTAACAAAAATTTATTTCGAACGGATCTGAAGGCTTAAAATTAATAAAAACCTATATAAAGTATTTCGGAAACATTTTTGAAAGAATTTACCATCAAACGTAAAAAATTATATTATTTACGGAAATACATTATAAGACCCTGAAATAATATTTAAAAACCTATAATAAAACGTTTAAGTCAAATTCTAATAAATCAAGACTAGTTTTAATAATTTCCGAAATCGGTTTTCTGCAAACTAAAAAGCGTAGAACGGAAGAAAATTAATTTAAAAAAGAATTCTTAAATAAGTTCCAAAAATATTTTTAATTTAAACTTCCTGAAAATATTACATTCAAATAATTAAAACGTCGATAAAATATTACTTCCCGAAAATGATTGATTACATTCAATTATGAATTCAAAATTGTCGATAAATCCATAAAATGAATCGAAGTTAAAATAATTAATTGTTTACTGATGCGACCATAGCCGGCACGCAATTTAAACCCTCTTGTTGTCAATTGTAGCACTGGTAAATAAGGGTATCGTTCTAGCCGGGGATTGAGAGGGCTCACCTCTATCTAACTAGCTTAAACTATAAATAAAATAAAAATACTAAATAACCTAAAATAAATAAATAAGAAAAATACTAATGGGGGTTTATCAAAATAATAAAAGGAATAAAATAAAACAAACTACTAAACTAATAATGACAATAACGGAAAATAATGGGAAACTAGCAGATATGAGGAACATGTTAGGGAAATAAAAATCCACCACTAGATTAGGTTGAAAATATAATATTTATTTCTAAGTCATCTTTTAATCGTGAAAAAGAGATCGACCAAGTTGCACACCAAAAGCAGGTCTATACACCTTATATTACTTCCCTTAATTAAATTAATACGACAAAGCGCCAATATTAACCCTATTAAATACTAGCAGTATAGCAGCAACAAGCGGCTCCTATATTTAACTAGATTTAATGCATTAAGTGTAAGTGGAAGGCTGTCAATCTAAGTATCCATACTAGTACAAAAAGCATGTCTAGCTGTATTTCCTTTCCTTGACCCGCACGTATCGAAACGTTTTACCACTTCGGTTAGAATCACAAAACGATTAGGTGAATTGTTATCTAACCTAGCTGCAATTTATACATATAAATTCTAGTATATTTAGATGGCCACCTAGCAAGCAATTACTCCTACATACTGTCACTTATGAGGTACCAGAACAAGGCATGCACCAAATAAACTATACTTGACAGAATTATACATATAAACGATAGCAATTAATATAGAGTCAAGAAACAATCTCACGAAACAAAGAAAATAAAATTATAATTCAAACCATAGTCTAGGGTTTCAATTCATTCCCTAACAATAAATAATCAGCCAACCATAATTAAAGAATTAATTACACAGAAATATATATCTAAAATATAAATTAAAAATAAGAGAAAGAAATAACCGGAATTAATTTTGAATTAAAGATCAAAAATTTATTCAGATAAAAATTAATTTTATCTGAAATAAATTCTACCGGATATTAAATTCTTCCTCTAATTTTTCTTCCTTCGGTGCCTTGATTTTCGTGTAAAAATTCTTTTCTTTTTTTCTTTTCTCGGCCGGCGGCTGATAGGCTGACGTGCGGCGTTGCCTCGCTGATCGTGCCTGGCCTGTGAAGGCTGTCCCGTTTCTCCGTCCTTTTCCTCGTCAGCGAACGTTATCTCCCGAACTCGTGACGCGCCCTACCTCTGCCGTTCCTCAGCGTCGAGCCTTGAAGGCTCTCGTGCCGCGCCCCCGAGCCTGCGAAGGAAGGCTCTCGCCCCACTCTCTTTTTTTTCGTTCTCTTTCACCGCACACCCTGACGCACGCTTTTATAAAATTTTTTTGCCTTTGCCACGTCAGCCCTTGGTGCGGCTGACTTTTCTTCTCATGCGGCCTGTTTGGTTTGCTTCGTTTCCTGGCCTTTGGGCCTTCGGCCTTCGGCCGTTGGTCCAAAGGTCAAGTTTCTTTTTTTTAATTTCTTTTTAAAATAAAACCTGTAAAATAAAATTAACTAAATATTAATAAATAATATTATACTCTAAATTTACTTAATTTATATCATTTTAGCTCAAATAATAAGATTTATACAATTTTTACCACTTAAGCATAAAACAATAATTATTTCCCTATATTAGCTAAATAAACTACCAAAAACTAAGATTATAAGGGTATAAAATATGTCAAAATATGAACTCATCACACCCCCACACTTAGCTTCTTGCTTGTCCTCAAGCAAGTTATTATTCTAAACAGATAAAATTAAATTAACTAGCCACTTTCGTAGGTCTCACGATTACACTTAGCATGTGCAACAAGCCCTTTAAACCCCTAGGTCACCCATCGAGGACGAGTAAGGTCTCGTGAGGGTTTCGCAGATGATATACCCACAAAATCACACACAAATAAAATAAAATAAAAAATAATCAAACTACACCTAATACCCTTAACCATTTTTGTCTCAGAATCTTTTACTTTCAAATGTCAAGATTAGCAATCAATCAAGATTCAGCATTGGGAGATTTAAAGAATCAATTTCAACATATGGTTCACACATAAACATGACAGGTATGAACATATCAATATTATGGATGAAAATCTACCACGCCTTAGTCACATCAAGATCCATCCTCACTATGGATACCCTATATTTTTTTTTCTCTTAGATTCATGGCTACAAATGTATAAAAACACTCATGTATGTGAGGTAAGATGATGAAAATAACAAACGACTCACATATATAAACAAGGAAGGCTCATGTTCTTGTGGATAAAACCTCATGAAAGATATCAAATACTTGCCAAATGGACCGAACCATATGCTTAACTCTTGTGACTAATCTCCAACAGATCAAAGGATGCTCATCTCAAGAATCAAATAGGACTTACTTATTGGTTGTAGCGGGGTTTAAGGTAAAGAAGGGTACGGATTATTTTAAGAGTGTGGTGCTAAAAAGATCAAGAGCTAGTGGAATCTAATAGGTAGATGAAATATAAGATTAATTCCACATCAATGATTAATGATACACCTCTCCACCTTCAAAATAAGATGTAACATGAATAGAACATTCTCAACATCGTCTCTATAACTCCCTCTCTTCCTTATATCCCAACATTTTTTTCTTTTCTCCTTTTTTTTGACAATTTTCATTTTTTTTTATATTATTTTTTTCTCCATCAAACATAACCAATCCCCTTTCTTAGCATAAATACATATATTTCTTTCACATACACACATACACAACCACTCTTTATATCCATAACGATTTGATTTCCTTCCACTAGCTTTAAGCAAAGGTAAGGACATTAAGGCCCGAAGGTTATTGAATGTGGGTAAAAAAAAAATTTATGCTCCATGTATAGGCTCAAAAGGGTTTCTATAGGGTGTACATCATGTATACACAAATCAGGTTAAGCTATTTGGTCATGTGATGAAAAATTCCTAAGCTGCCTTTATCATTTTCTCAATCAGAGCATGTTTTGACTATAAGCTTCGAATAGCACAAGAGTAAGTTCTAGTAATCTCTATAATCCATTACAAGATCTATGGCAAATAATTTGATCAAAGCAATTAAACATATATGAGGTTTACAAAGAAAATTTTGAAGCCAAGAAAAGTAGATGATTTTGTGTAAATTCACTCAGAAAAAGAAGGTACATATGGTTCAAATGCTCACTGAGGAATGTGACGAATCTCAACATGCCATGTCGGTGGTTAGAAAATCATACATGTTCTTTCTCCATTCACATTTAGGCACATAGATATGTGTTCCCTATATCGAAATTAATACAAAAAATCTCCACTTACTTTATCTCAATTTCATGATCACCTTTCCATTAGATTTCAAAGATATATTCCTCATTTCCTAGTTAAGGGTTCCTACGACTCTAAAAATACTAAACACTCTAAAAAAAATCAAAACAATTTTTTTTTTGACAAACACTCTAAAACTCTAATTAATTTTTTTTTTCAAAACAATAATTTTTTTTTGAAAATAATAAAACACATACACCCCCACACTTAAATCACACATTGTCCTCAATGTGTAAACAACTAAAGAAACGTGTAATTTAAAGTATGGAGAAAACAAACTAAATAAATATATAACTAAAGGATAGAAAAACTCCCTTATCACATTGGGTTGCCTCCCAAGTAGCGCTTTTTTTTTTATGTCTTCAGCCTGACATGATCTCGGTTTACTCGTTCAAGGTGGATACGTCCACTTGAGAGCTGCTTCACCAAATCCTTCCTTGTGATGATCATCTTTATCCTGCAAGGAAGAAAAAGACAAAATGTTAGATTTAATGAAAGATTTGATCCAGCAAGAACGTAACTTACCTAGTATGGAATTTAAGCTCATGTGTAAAGAGAGAATGTTTTGCCCAATGTCCATGTACGGTAATCTCTCTATCGAAGGAACATATTTTCCCATCTTAAAATCTTTAAACACATCCTTCCAACATAACCTCTCCTTTGGAGCATCACGCTTTTTATTAAATGTATCCAAGGTGATTTGATTACTCTCTTCACTCTTGGATCCATACAACCTGCTAAAAGAGGGAAAACAAGGAGTGTGGTTAGCATATATAAAATCAAAGTGGATCAAAGGCTTACCTTGTATCTCATGGTCATCTCCAAGCAAAAGTGGGGAATAAATGTTCAAAGATGGTATATGGGAGGTGAAAGTGATAGTCTTGTCATCCATATACTTCTCTTTGTTCACTTGATCCTCATTTTGATGAGATTCTTCTTCTACTTTTATAAGCTCTTCTTCCACTTGATCTTGATCTTGCTCTTCAATGTTTTTCATGGAAACCTCCTCAACTAACTCATCCTCACATTCAGATATGGCATCATCATACTCATAACTCTCACTTGAATTTGGAATTGAAGTACTAAAGAGCTCTTCTTGTGCTTGTAATTGATTCATCATGTTGACCATATCACCCATTTTCTCCTCTATCACTGACACCCTTTCATTTTGTCTAACCTGACTTTGCATCAGTTGATTTAGGCTTTCTGCCAACTGGTTTTGATCATTTATCAGTTCTTCAAGAAGCTTATCCATTTTTTCTGAACTTGAGGGTTCCGAAACTGGAGAAAATTCTTGTTGAGGATATTGATAATATTTTGACGCTTCATATTCACATATGTAAGGGTCTTGATATGGCACTTGATACTGATCATTCATCTCCCATCCAAAGTTGGGTTGATGCCTCATTTCCGAATAGTATGTGCTTGTATAGGGATTTTGTCCTTGAAAACCATTGAAAGATTGAGCACTAGATTGTGTCCATCCTCCTCCTCTCATAGCTTGTTCATGGTAAGCATATGGATTTCCTTGTGTATGACACACTCCACTTGTATTCATAATTCCAGTAGTTTCAGCTGCCTGCAAAACAAGAGTGGAGAATAGGTGAAGTCTATCATCAAAATTGCTTAAACTTACCTCATTTACTCTTGAATTAAGATTCATGCCACGTTGTCCATAACCCAAGGATCCTCTCATAGCCACCTGAAAACACTAACACTTCAAAGGAAAAGGTTAAGAACAAAACACACCAAAAATCCTAAGAAAATCTAAAACAAAACTAAAAGAAAAGAAAAAAAAAAATACAAAAACACTAAAAATAAAAACACACTAAAAATACTAGCAAAATAAAGGTGAAGTTACCAATCCCCGGCAACGGCGCCAAAAATTGATGCGACCGTAGCCGGCACGCAATTTAAACCCTCTTGTTGTCAATTGTAGCACTGGTAAATAAGGGTATCGTTCTAGCCGGGGATTGAGAGGGCTCACCTCTATCTAACTAGCTTAAACTATAAATAAAATAAAAATACTAAATAACCTAAAATAAATAAATAAGAAAAATACTAATGGGGGTTTATCAAAATAATAAAATAATAAAAGGAATAAAATAAAACAAACTACTAAACTAATAATGACAATAACGGAAAATAATGGAAAACTAGCAGATATGAGGAACATGTTAGGGAAATAAAAATCCACCACTAGATTAGGTTGAAAATATAATATTTATTTCTAAGTCATCTTTTAATCGTGAAAAAGAGATCGACCAAGTTGCACACCAAAAGCAGGTCTATACACCTTATATTACTTCCCTTAATTAAATTAATACGACAAAGCGCCAATATTAACCCTATTAAATACTAGCAGTATAGCAGCAACAAGCGGCTCCTATATTTAACTAGATTTAATGCATTAAGTGTAAGTGGAAGGCTGTCAATCTAAGTATCCATACTAGTACAAAAAGCATGTCTAGCTGTATTTCCTTTCCTTGACCCGCACGTATCGAAACGTTTTACCACTTCGGTTAGAATCACAAAACGATTAGGTGAATTGTTATCTAACCTAGCTGCAATTTATACATATAAATTCTAGTATATTTAGATGGCCACCTAGCAAGCAATTACTCCTACATACTGTCACTTATGAGGTACCAGAACAAGGCATGCACCAAATAAACTATACTTGACAGAATTATACATATAAACGATAGCAATTAATATAGAGTCAAGAAACAATCTCACGAAACAAAGAAAATAAAATTATAATTCAAACCATATTCTAGGGTTTCAATTCATTCCCTAACAATAAATAATCAGCCAACCATAATTAAAGAATTAATTACACAGAAATATATATCTAAAATATAAATTAAAAATAAGAGAAAGAAATAACCGGAATTAATTTTGAATTAAAGATCAAAAATTTATTCAGATAAAAATTAATTTTATCTGAAATAAATTCTACCGGATATTAAATTCTTCCTCTAATTTTTCTTCCTTCGGTGCCTTGATTTTCGTGTAAAAATTCTTTTCTTTTTTTCTTTTCTCGGCCGGCGGCTGATAGGCTGACGTGCGGCGTTGCCTCGCTGATCGTGCCTGGCCTGTGAAGGCTGTCCCGTTTCTCCGTCCTTTTCCTCGTCAGCGAACGTTATCTCCCGAACTCGTGACGCGCCCTACCTCTGCCGTTCCTCAGCGTCGAGCCTTGAAGGCTCTCGTGCCGCGCCCCCGAGCCTGCGAAGGAAGGCTCTCGCCCCACTCTCTTTTTTTTCGTTCTCTTTCACCGCACACCCTGATGCACGCTTTTATAAAATTTTTTTGCCTTTGCCACGTCAGCCCTTGGTGCGGCTGACTTTTCTTCTCATGCGGCCTGTTTGGTTTGCTTCGTTTCCTGGCCTTTGGGCCTTCGGCCTTCGGCCGTTGGTCCAAAGGTCAAGTTTCTTTTTTTTTTTTAATTTCTTTTTAAAATAAAACCTGTAAAATAAAATTAACTAAATATTAATAAATAATATTATACTCTAAATTTACTTAATTTATATCATTTTAGCTCAAATAATAAAATTTATACAATTTTTACCACTTAAGCATAAAACAATAATTATTTCCCTATATTAGCTAAATAAACTACCAAAAACTAAGATTATAAGGGTATAAAATATGTCAAAATATGAACTCATCATTTACATCAAATTACGCTAGTAAAATCATTAGACTTAACAAATCCGGATTTTAAAAATATACGGGGTATTACATCCCTACCCTCTTAGAAAGGAACTTCGTTCCCGAGGTTCGAGAAACCTAAGTAGTGGAAACTTGACGAAACAATTGAATAAAACATTTACCAAAGTAAATAGGTTAAAAGAAACTCCGAAGAAAGGTAAAACGATGTTTATGAAACTAAACCAAGTAAAGTTGGATCACACAAGGCATAAGAGGTGAAATAAAAGAAGGAGAATCGATGCCCAATAAATCAAATATAATAGAATTCAACAAGGAAGAAGTACATAGTACTTAAGGTCAAAACAAGTCACAAGACGTTGTCCTTTAAATTAAGGTCTCATAAAGGTGAAAATAATAATAATGATAATAATAACTTAAACTCCTTGCAACTCTAAAAGTAAAACTAATCCACCAAAATACGTTACAATTTATGTCACATCACACTTTACCCGGCAAGGTATACCCTAAGGTTTTTAGTCCACTAAACCTACAAGGCTGGGGTTAACCTAGTGGGGTCACTACCCCCTTAAGAGCAAACTAGTTACAAAACTATAATAACTACAACACATAAATTCAACGTTAACACAAGTTAAGCATGTCAAATAGCAAGGAAGCATATTCGAAGACATAATTCAACAACAAATCGCAAGGCCACTTATACTACCCAATCACACTGTCCTCACAAGCTAATCCGGATAAAAAGAAAAATTACTTGAGGGAAGTTAAAATACGTTTTCGGCTAAAACATTTAGGATCGTGAGAACCGAGTCTCTAACCGAAACCCGATCCTTAACAACCAAAAGATTTGATACCAACTTGTGGTATCAGCTTAAAAAGTTTAAAAACAAATAGAGGAGCGGTCAAAACACACTTCAAAATCAAATATAAAGTTTGAAAACCAAATTTACTTTCGAAAACGAGCGTGGCCGAAGGACCAACCGCTCTGATACCAACTTGTAATACCCCCAAGTTTACGGTTTTAATTCTCTCGCTTCCGCTAAACCTTTTGATTTAAACGAAATTTTTCAGTAGTAAATTTGGAGGTGTTACAAGCAGCAACAACAACAACAACAACAATAATAATAGCAAAACTAAAAGTAAAGTAATTGTAATACTAATAATGAAATAATAATAATAGTAATTTGAAATAGTAATAATAAAAATAATAATTATAATAATAAACACATATTAATAATAATAACAGAAACAACAACAACAACAACAACAACAACAACAACAACAATAATAATAATAATAAAATCAAAATAAAAAATACTATAGGGCTTCAACCCTTAACAGAAATAATAATCAAAACATTAATAATAATAATAATAATACATATTAAAAATAGAAATATTAATAATAATAAAAATAGTATTTATATTCAAATAAATGAAATAAAATAAATTAAGGATTAAAAAAATAGGGAAAAGAGTTGAGAGTGTCTAGCATTCAACCTTAGGCTGGTGGGGATAGGCGGCACCGGCAGTGGTTCACGGCAGCGGTGGCGACGGTCGGAAAAAGAGAAGAAAAGGGTAAAAGTTGAATGCTGGAAAAAAGATAGGGAGAATCAAGGTGAGGTATGGGGTGTTTAGGGTTGCCCAGGAGGAGAGGGATAGAATGATGGTGGTGGCGCAACCAAAGGTGGCGGCGCACGACGGCGGTGGTGGTGGCCGAATGGGAGAGAAGAAGAAAGAGAGAGGAGGAGAGGGAGAAAGAGGAAAAGAGAGGTAGGGGAAGGTAGAAGGTGATTTGCAAAACATTTTAGAAGGTGAAAGAATCAGCGATAGCAGTGGAAGAGGTGGTTAAAAGTGGTTCGAAGGGTGGCGGAGACAGAAAAATAGGTTGATCGGGAAGGCTATTTCGCACAGTCGGGGTGGCTTGTGTAGGAAGAATCGAGGGATATGGGACATTTGGCTAACTAGAGGGAGGTGCAAGGAAGATTTTGGTAGGTGGAGTAGGTGGCGGCGTTGGCTGACGGCTGCAGGGCTGGCTTCTAAAGCGGCGACGACGAAAAAGGTCATTTTTCTGGGTAGGAATTAAAAGCTCAACACAGGGCTGTTATGGGGGGTATTTATAGAGTGTAAATGATAGGTTAGGGTATGTGGATCGGCTAGAGAGTTGGGCAAGTAGGGTTAGGGTTTCTAACGGCATTATTTGGCCGGTGGCAGCACTTTTTGGGGGATGGGGTTGACTGGCTGGGAGAGGGAGAAATGTGTGAGGAGAGGGGGAATTAGTTGGGAGAAAATGTCGAAGAGTCAACAGGGGAGAGAGAGGATCGAAACGGCTGGTCAACGGCGGCAAAAAACCATGGCATAGGGGCAGCGGAAATGGTGCAGGTGCTCGACGACATCGACGGGGAAGAAGGTAGAAGAAGATGGGGGGGTGCTGGATCGGAGGTCTAAAAGAAAAAGAAAGGAAGGAAAAGGAGGAAAGAACCGGGCGGTCGGGCGATCATTAAAACAGGGGTGCAAACGCAGTGTTCAAGGAAAACAACACACAAAACACAGTGCTGGGAGAGGGCAGGAGGCACTAGTCGCGCGGGCTGGGCCATGCCGCAGTAAAGGAAGCAGAGGCGGGGACTAGGCCGCTGGGCTAGCCCAGTTCGGGGAGGAGAAAAAAGAAAAAGAAAGAAAAAGGAAAAAGGGAAAAAGGAAAAGAGAAAAATAATTAGGTTAGGGCCAATTAAATTAATCTGAATATTTAGGATATTTAAAAATAATAATATTTAAATAAAATAATATTTAAATTCCTTTTTAAGCTAAATTAGGATTTTTAAAAGATTTTCCATAAATTTCATTTTAATTAGCAAAACAACCTAATTTTCTCCAATTAAATTATTTATAAAATTCATATTAATTTGAAACTATTTTCTCCTTCTTATTTTAAATAAAATAATTTATTTGATTAATTTTCAAAATAATATCCTTAATTAGCTAAAATACCCTAATTTCTCCTAATTAAAAATACTTATAAATTTATTCTTAATTTACCCTAATTAATTTCCTTTTATTTTTTTAAAAAATAACTTATTTAATTAATTTTCATAATAAAAAATTATTTAAATTTAATTTTTAAAATTAGAAAATTTTGGGACATTTCGATTATTCTCTAGAGTTAAGATCCTTAGATTCCCGTAAACCCTAATTTTATACTTTTATTATAACTTTTCTCCTGTTATTCTTTTAACCACCAAACTTAGAGCCTATTCCTCAAATATTATTATTATCAACATACTCAAATTTTAAGGCCTAGCCCTAAGGTCTTGTACATATGATAATAACCATATCCCAAAAGTTACTATTCTCAGGACTTATAAACCCTAATTTCACAAATCAATCATAACTTTTCATATAAGGCACATACATTTATTAGATTTAATATACATTAAAAAAATGGTATTAACAACATATTCAAATTTTGTGGTCTAAATCAACCATTTTGCACATGTGATAATAGCCTCCTCATTTTAAGGTTACTATTTTGAAATTAAACCATTTGCATACTTTATTAAACTTAGGTTATTCACAACTACTCTAAACACTTCATATAAATTCCTTAGCACATTTGGATGATATAATACCTTAAAATTCTATGATTCTCATGTTTAACCCATGTTAACTAAAATGCCCCTATTGGTAACATAACACTTATTTCATGCGAATCTCATGTGCTTAGTAACATTCTTTCCAAATCCACATTTTGCTTCAAGGAACATATCATACTCATTTCACATTCATCATACCATTATTAAATCTATGATGCAGCTATATTTTACACCAAGGGTTTTTCCACATAGAATGACAATATTGCATAATTTTTACTTACTTTCTATCATGTAATATCAACCATTTATTATAATATCAAAAATCATGTATTAATACACATAATCACAATATCATGATATAACACAAAATCATTCATAACACTTAGCAAAATCATATACTATATTACGTATCCTTACAAAAACAACTCCACTAGCAAAAACAATTGCACTTCTTTCGAGACCATTGGAAAATCACCTAAGTAAAGCACAATGAAATATCACTAGGATAGGAAATAGAAGGGTGAAGAAAGGAAGAAAATCAAATCAAGAAGGGTATTGCTTGGAAAAAATTTGAGTAACCAAGGAAAAGGGGAAATAGAGGGTAAGCAACGACATAACCTGTCATTTCTAGGAGAGTTGCTACACTAGTGGAGGGAAAATAAGGGGGTGTGTTTTGGGTGGTGGGAATCAAAGGGGGTGGTTTAGTAAGGTTGAAGGTGTCAAATGATAGATGGAAGGTTACAATTGTGGCTGTAGAAATGTGGAAGGAGGACTATGATAAAGGTTGCCAAAGTGGAGGGTGAGCTTTGTCCAAGGCAATTGAAGAGGAATGGGTTGGGATACGGTGAGAGAACCTACAACAACAAAGGAAAAGGGGATAAAATGGTTGCGGTGGATTTAGCTAAAGGGGAGGGGTTATCCTTGGTTGTTTTGGCTGATGGTAGGGGTAATTTTTGGCAAGGATGGGCGAAGGTGGTGAGGGAGAAATGGAAAAGGTTGCTTATGGTGGTGATGTTATCTTAATTTGGCTCAACGGTGATGGATTTTTGAGCTGTTTTTATGACGGTAAGGAGGTGGTGAAGGAGGGAAATAGTGTTGTGTTGGTTTCTAGAACAAAAGGGAGAGAAGAGAGGTGGTATGCGTATTTAATGTTGAGCACGTGTGTGCGTGTGTGTGTGTGTATACCCATGCACCTATAGAGATGGGCGAGAGGTGTGAGGGAAAATTTCAACCCCAACTTTTATACATAAGAGGTGGGAGTTGATGGAAGTAGGGAATGGCTTGGCAGGTGGTAAAGAGTGACGGGCATGCAAGTATTGTCTGTAGACAATGTTCCATGTAGGGAGAGGGGAAAAAAGATAATGAGGGGGAGGATTGGCCGAGAAGGAAAAAGAGAGAAAAAGGAAAAAGGAAAAATAATAGAAGTTTAATATTTTTAGCTTTTATTTATAACAATATCAATATAATTTAGGTTAGGTTAATAGGGTAGATTAATTATCGATAAATTAAGATTAGGCTAAATCCTTTGGTTAGAGAATCAGAATAAGGTAGAAATATTTATTTTACGAGATTAGGGTTAGGTTATAATATTGATTACTCGATATTAGAATTTGCTAAAAATTTGAGGTATTACACTAAAGCCTCCTCCATTTGCAATCCTAGCTTTTGTTACGCCCATTGCTTCATGTCTAATATAATTTTTGGCAGAGTAGAGAACAAGGGTGTGGATACTAAAAGAAAGTTATTTCTCCTTTGAGCTACAGTTCATAAGGTTTCAATCAATATAAGTGCTTTCTTGCTTAATGAAATATTTAGAGTCATAAATGCTAATGCTAAGAAAATATTGATTCGTGGTTACACCATTACAATTTTTATCCGTTTGGGTTTTTCTACCCTTCTCAATGATTTGTATTCTATAGAGAGTAGCCCTAAGCTTGATATTGCTTTTTGTATCCATATGAAAATGGTTGCTCCAAAAAATTATGGCTATGTTCTCTATCTTCAAGGGCATAAACTCTTATCTCTTCTGTGTCCTAATCTCACCACTAATGAAAAAACCAAATTTTGTTACTATGACATTAGTGATTTTGCAGAAGACTCACATAATGATGAACATGTGTCTAGTGCTGAATCTAGATATGAGGATGATGTAGCTCCTCTCCATGTTGAGGCAAGTGGTTCTTCTGGTATGTCTAGTTATGATGTGCCTATCTTTGAAGAAGGTTATGATGTTGATATTTCTTGTATCCAAAACTCTATCTCTTGCCTCAATAGCAAGCTATAAAGTATGCAAGTTGAACAAAACAACCAACTAGAAACTCTAAATTCAATTTACGATATGGTTAAGTGATTGTATGACTCTTAACTCGCACAACAAGTTTCTCTACCATCCCTACTTTCTCAACAATTAGTTGGTTACTTTTTTCTCCCATCTCATATTATGTTTCATTATTTACATTGTGGTCAATTAATAATCTAAGTATAGGGGAGGGTGCTTAATCTACTTACTCACAAGCTCATATTTTATCATAGTTGATCATTGGCTATTTTGTCGCATAGTTAGCTAGCTAGTCTTGCATGCACTCCTATAATTTTGGTGACATAGATGAGTTAAAGTGAGTATATCTTTTATGTTCCCTTAAAAGACTTGAATATTCTTATTTTCTTGCCTCTAAGTTGGATATTTAAATTTTACAAAATTACGATGTTATTAGTGGGAGTTTCTAATCACATACTCTAGCTCTAAATTTTGGTAGTGGCTTTTATTTAACTCCATTTAAGTAGTACCTAGACTCCTATGATGACTCTTTCTATTCTTTGATTACTATAGAGTTGTCTAACCTTAAAAAAATAAGGAAAATATGCTATATAATAAAAATAAGGTTTGAAATTGTGTATCATAAGGTACTTAGCATCGCACCCTCATAATTATGACAACCACGTCAATGGGTGTTACACATAATAGGTCCCATGTTGCATGTATCTTTAAAAAAAAAGATGAAGAAGGAAAATTAAATACTCCTTTGAAACCTTGTGTAGAAAGAGTATGACTCATGTGTAAAGAGGTAAGTGTCTCTCATATGGCGAGCTCTAGGAAATCAAGAGATATAATTATATTGTCATAACTATAATATGATATCAATGAGTCACAAGCCTACACTTTTGCAAAGGAATCCCCATAGGCACATTATGCTTATTTAGAATATATTGTACATGATTTTCTATCCAACTTGAGGCTTAACGATTTATTGTTGTACGTTTTTCTTAGGAATACCTATGTATATAATATCTTTAACTTCATCTATATATAGAGCTCAGTTCTCCTGTCTTTTTGCTTAGGGATAAGAAAAGTATGAGGGAGTTGATAAATGAATTTATTATAAAGGTTTATTGCTTATAATAATCTTAGTTTGCATGCATTTCTATTCTTTTTATATTAGAATTAACACCTATTTGTATTGGGATGCTGCTTTACTTTTGATTTTCCTTTGAGATATGTCATGTTGGAGAAAATGATATAAAATAGATTAAAGAGGTGTGCAAATAAGCCTTAAATCAAATGGGTATAACTATGAGAAGAAGAAAGCAAATACGTTTGTGAAATGCTATGCCATTATAAAGTACATCCATGCCTTTTCTAGATAAAAAAGAAATACACTAACAAATTGTGTTTAAAAGTACATCCTTTTAGCATTGCCTATTATTCTTGATTATTTTAGACCATTATCATTTACTTTTTGACACACTTGGTCTACATAGTCACATTTGATGATATTTCATAATTAATAATAAAGTCTTAGTGGATATGATATTGAATTGCTACAATGAATCCATACACTTGTGAATTTAGGCACAACAAAATACAACCACCAATGAGAGAGGTTGCACCATTACTATTCTTATTCCCTCCATCAGTATTATTCAATATATATACCACGAATGGAAGAGATAATTAGGACATTATTTTCCTCCATTAATCCATTCAATGAGAGGATACCAAGGTTTGAATGGTCCCCATTTGTCATCTTACGTAAGAAAATGTATAAAAGCATTAATAATTTTACATACTTCCGATGTTAATTGTAAACTCCAAGTGCTGACCAAATTGATCAATTGCTAGGGGTTGGCCCATTTTATCTAGTATGTTGGTATTGTTCGTGTATTATTTGATTATCACATGAACGTTTAATATATTTGGCGCATCAATTCGTGAAGTAGTGTTTGATTCATAATTCATTCCATAATTTATTAATTTAATTACAAAGCGATGATACACACATACCACAACATCAATAATATATAAACAAAAAATGACCAAACAAATCTAAGGCTCTGTCCGACCAAAGACTCCATGTGTTTTATTCAACATCACCATTAAAGCCTAGCGGATGGCTCTATCCACATACACTACATGGCATAACTAACTGAAGGTTTCCACTTTTTGTCAGAAATAACTACTGTTTTCTTTTAACAGGCTTGGACACAACAAGCGAATTGGGTTAAGGCCAAGGCAATTGCATCTACAGGATGCCTTCTTAGAAAATAAAAAACCCTAGGAGAAACAAGCGTACAAAAATCTAGCTACAGTCAAGAACCACAAATTAGGCCGCACAAGTTGAAGACAACACTTCCTTCAAAATTGAGAGCATAGTGGATTCTGATTACAGAACAGGGATCCACCAATGACTGTTTCCTCCTTAAAAAGCCGCCATGTCAAAAAGCCGCAATCTGTTCCCATTATTTTCATTTTTGACTTTGGCAATCTGTCATATCCAAGCTAATAATGGTCATTCATTATCCCGGAAGTGTGAGGCAAACTAATAGCTAGATACCGCACTTGAAATATCAAGTCATAAAACCATAAAAATGCAATCAATGCTTTGAGCATTTAAACGACATTCTGCACACTAACATTGCCAATGACATGTTATACTAAAGATCACATTGCCCAGTATAGATATTCAAATACAGCCTCATAATAGATATCCTTCAATCAGTGACGTATTCATGTGCCTGTAAGGAAGGTGTTAATTTTCATGAGTTTAGTACGTGGGCCGGTAAATCAAAGGCTCAGCCGATTGACCAGCGTAGATGTCATTTTCAGCATTCACAGCAGTTTATCTCCCATCCATATGTCAGAAGAACGACAAGATCGAATCATTGTTTGTTAAAAACCCGAAGAAGAAATGCACAAGAAAATATGAAAGAGAAGAATGTAGAACTTTACAGAAAAGCAAGTTCAATGATAAACGAAATCAGGACTTGGAATAGAGCATCCCGCAATGAAAAATTAGAGGACTTACTTCACAAGATAATCAAGAGCACAATCTGTCCCAGATACCGAAATGCTTTCGTAGTCTCTTTTAAGCATTTATTTTTATCATCTCGTGACCAGTTCTGCAAATATAGTAGTTGAAATGAGGATAAAGCATCTACATGTACAAATCAGAGTAAAAAAAATATTAGAATTTGCGCCAATGTAACCAAGGTATACACCACTGTAACCTCTCCAAGCTTGTTAAGCTTGTCTCTCACATCTTTCAGCAACAACTCAGGATCGCTTTCCCATTTGTAAAATTCCAAGTCCCTACCATCTAAAAGCTTATCAGAAACCTGAAAGAAAGAAGATAATTACCCAAGGACTGATTCCCACATTTAAATCAAAGCTATAATTCGCTGAAGACTCAAATGAACGATTTAGTAAGTTTAGACACGTGGTTCAGACCAACCAGCAGAGAACGTACAATTAACAGGCTACATCTATCTTAAGAACCCAGCTATAAATGACAATTATCTAGGCAAAATTTACAGGATCAATTCACCAAAAAACTTTTATATGAAGAAAATTTGGATACCTGTTTTGCAATAACTTGGCCTCCAGATAAATGAGCAAGGTATACATTGTAGAAATGGCTGAGGAATAAAGGAGCACTCTTTTGGGCAAGTTCCTCCAAATATGCCGCATAAGTCAATCCAGGACTAGAAGGTTCTGGCACCTCTGCCTCCTGTTGACTGAGAAATTCTAGATCATTGGTCAAAGCAGCTGACCGTTCCAGTCCAGTTTTTCTGAAGTAAGCATCTGTTCAACAATACAAGTAACAAAACCTAACATCACCCAAGAACAATTTTTTGCTGCATGACCACATTCGATAGTTATACAGACCATTGAACAATTTTCGCCGTATGTCCACTCATTTTCTTCCACTGGGACTAATTATAAGTTATCTATGCAATATAGATTTTCATCTATAAAGTTTTAACACAACAAACACATAACATAAAAACATTGAATAAATTCAGCTCATAATCAACGATAAAAAAAGGAAAAAGAAAAAAGGAAAAACAAAGGCAAAAGAAACTCACAAGAGACGTCATTTGATTCTTCAACAATGCGCTCAAGGGTTTGAAAGACAAGCTTACTATCAACTAAATATTTCATACAGCCTTCAATTGATGGAAGCCATATACCAGAAGATTCAGAATCAGATTCTGATCCCGACAGATTCCGTTCCACTTCAATCCCAACCTTCTTTTCATTAGAAATGAGGGGAGAATTGGAATTACGGAGTTTCATAGCAACAAACCTCATCTCTTCAGTAATACCCTTATCCTCTCCTGGATACATCTTTCTGTACCTCTTCCTCTTCTTCAGCACCGGCGGCGCCGGCTGCGGCTGTGTCCGTTGTTGAGCTAAATGAACGGTGGCGGCGGAGGCAGAAATCGGAGGCACTAATGATGGGGCACCGTATTCCTCTTCTGTGGATGTCGCATAACCGGCTGCTGATTCGAAGTAGCAGGATGCTAAGGACGCGTGAACTAAGGCTCGCTGATCGATGGCGGTTATGGTATTGTAGGAAAGAGGACGCGGTTGGAGATTCCTCACTGTTATTGACAAATCTGATATAGCGTAACAGCAATGCAAAACAGAAACTGCCATTGTCTACGAGAGTTCCAAGCTCACCCCCGAGGAAAATTAGACGAGGTAGGGTTGAATCATGAGGATAGTGTAAATCCGTGGCCACGCTAGATTGTCGTTATTATTTTTTTCTTGGTACTTTTCTTTTTCGACGTCCTTTTCTTGCTCTGTAATTTTTTCCCTTCTTCTTCTGTGTCGTTTTCCGGCAGTCGAGCATAATTTTTTGTTTCGAATTGCAGATTCGTAGTTCTAGATTTTATTTTATTAAGCTTGTTTTCTGCGAATTTGCGGTCGGTGATCAGATGCGATGCTCCATTTCTCACCAACTAAAAGTTTTGTATCGAATCAACATTACAAAAGCTAAAATTATAATGTGTTAAACTAACTTATGACCATAATTTTAAAAATTAGACTGCTTATAAAATTAGATTATTATTAATGTAGTGGTTTACTTGTTGAATCAGCTTGAACCTGGTTAAGGCTATGATTTGAAATAGTTTGGCATACATACATACATACATACATACATACATATAATGGAGATTTAGGATCAAGTAAAAACTATTAGTTAAAATACAAATATAGGAATGTTTTTCAACCTTTGGATATAAAATACCTGACAGTTGAAAATCATATCCCCCTACTTCACTCCTTCTCTGTCTCGACCCCATTTCCCAACCTACCTCTCTCCCTCTCTGTCCCGACCCCTTTTCGCACTTGTCTCCCTCTCTCCATCACGTCCTTGTCCTCGCATTTCTCCCTACCATCACATCCTTGTCCTTGCATTTCTCCCTACCATCACACTCTCTCTCTATCTTCCTCTCTCCATCGCGATCCCCTCCTGAGCATTGTCATTTCTCGCATTACATCTCTCCATTGTCATTTCTCCCTCTGGATCTTTCCATCATCTTTCTCTTGTTTCTATTCCCTCATCCTTACCCTCTGTGCTCTATCCTTGATATCTCTCTCCGTCGCCCCATTATCTTCCTTCTAGGTTCCCCCGATACTCTGTCCATTGCCCATCCCTAAGTCCCCAACCCCCTCCGTCTTTATTTTGTTTCCATTCCCTCATCATTTCATTTCCTCAACCCAACCTTGTCCCCCCGATACCCTCACTGCTCTCTCTGTGACTTCGTTCTCTATGTCACGCCCTTTCTCTTCCGTTTGGCTTCCAAACATACGCCATTTTCGCTTATGAGTGTTGCCTCTTTCTTTCTTTTGCTTCCATTCACTCATCCTTTATTTATTTTCGTCAAGGATCGAGTATCAGTGCAATCTATTCACTACAAAATTTGCTGCATATCGTCGATTGAGAGATCCAAACCAAAACTAGCACCACCAATTACTTCGAACATCATTCTCGTTGTCATCCACCACCACACCATCATCTTCATTCAAGCTACATGAATCATTGATGCTTCTTTCTCTCTCAACTTTGAGTTAAGTTGTTACTCTTATTTCATTTGTTGAGTTATTATATTAAGATCTCATTCTCCCTCTTACACTTCAATTAAGGTAAATCTTATGATCAATTTTTTTTCTCTGTAGCACTGATTTGGATCAAAACACTCAGATTTGATATTTAGGTTTTCATTGGTTCTACACCTCTTTTAAGGTTATGGTAGATGCCATATATTTACTTATATCATTGTTTTTCCTATAGAATGAAAGGGGTTCTCCTTTTATATATGTTTCTAGGGATCTTCCCATTTCTTTTCATCCCTGTTCACACAAGTAGGGCCGAAGAGAAAGTAGCAATTAGTCTAGCACAGAGATAGTTTCTGATGGCAATAATAAGAATGATGGGCAAAATGGCGATTCAGACAACATGCAATATAGTGCCGAGGTTTCTGGCATTCGCAACGACCGTATGTGAGGCAGTTGTGATGGCTACCAACGAGTAGGATACATGGTACTTCATCTTGTAGTGGAAATATTAGAATATCTTAAATGGGTTTAGGGTTTATGGGGTTTAGGGTTTGTAGGGTTTAGGGTTTAGGGTTTATGGTTTGTAGGGTTTAGTGGTTAGTGTTTAGGGTTTAGGGTTTAGAGGGTTTAGTGTTTAGTGTTTGTAGGTATAACACCCCCAAAATTCACTACTGAAAAATTTTGTTTTATTAAAAGATTAGCAGAAGCAAAATAACAAACTGTAAATTTCGGAGATATTACCGCCACACTTAATACCAGACCGGTTTCCTCATACCGTTCCAGTACCAAGTGCTAAGGCTAAAGAATAAAATATCAATTGCTAGAAATTTAAACCATTTTTAAATTAGAGTAGCGCAAGTAAACATTTTAGAAGAGGAAGAATGAAATCATAAAGGTCGGATAATCCTTACGCTCTTTCCCATTGCCCACTTGAATAGCACCTGAAAAGGACCTGCAAGGGACACTGCCCATTGAATAGGCAGGGGCCCCACAAATGGAACCCTTCAGTACTATGGTACTGAGTAACCCTTTAAAACACACTTAAAAGCAGGTCTGCAATACAATACATGAAACAAGGCTATATACTCATATAATAAGGAATACATGCACCATAATCACATACTTTAACAAGTCCATCAATTATTTAATCATCTCTCATATTTTATATCCATGTGAGTGCGGGAACCCCACTATTATTCGCCGGTGGACCAATTATGCAGGGCAAAACGCTCCTAGCCACCATGATTTGCTGGTGGACTGGTCTGTCCCCGACTCACATGGTGTTTCACTATACGTGATTAGTATTTTTCCATAACTTTATTCACATCCATGATTGGTTTTATTGAGCTTGGGACCCCCACTATTATTGCCAATGGATTGGGATATATATCAACATCATCCAGGGTAACATGCTCTTGGGCCACTATTATATTCGGTGGATCATTACTCAATATCATAATTCAACCGAGCCCTACTCATTAATCTTTCACTTTCATGATTAATGTTTTTCCTTTCTTTAATCACCACAACAATTCTATTTATTTGTCTCGGATGGGAGATCAAGAACTTGGGACATAAAGGTACACCGATCGTACTGGTGCATACAACTACTCATTACCCTTCAACCATCAACCCAGGGATGCAAAGGTACCCTGGTCATACTGGTGTATAAAGCTACTCAATACCCTACCAACAAGGACAACTAATCCATAAGTATGCATACCCCCTAAATAGGTCCGTAGAGCTAGATAGAGTAAGATATAGGGCCTGGTTGTAGTACAAAGGCACACCAGTAAATACTAGAATAATTGTGGGCTAAACCACGTCTTTAGGGTAGCGACCCCTAAAGAGCCACCATTCCTGATCTCGAGGTCTTCCACTTTAAGTACTAGTGTCTTAATTAAGGTGATCACAAAGGCACGACAATCATATACTTATTCACTTTCCATCGTCCTAATATTGTTAGATATTTCTTATTCAAACGATTATCCAAAGTAACATAGATGAATCATTAAGGCCATCATAATCTCATCTAATTCCGAATTATGATTCGTTCTCGTGATACTTACTAATTATCAAATACTTTTACCTTACTAATCAACATTATTTAAGTCATATTATAAAATTCCACAATCACAACGACATGTTAGGTACAAATTACTTAATTACCCCTTATTTATATAATTGCTAAGTCATCCCTTCCTTACTTGACAAATTACCATATTACCCTTCAGGTTGCATAATTACCAAATTACCCCTTACTCGGTTTAGGTTACCAAGTTGTCTCCTACGCTTTTTAGATCACCATTCACCCCTCATAATTGCTACACTTATCATATTTCTCATTTGGTTGGTTAGATTACTAAATTGCCCTTCTCCTTCTTTATAATTACTAAATTGCCCTTAAGTTGGATAAATTATCAAAATACCCTTCTTCATTATCATGATTACCAATTTTTCCGTTTAGTTGATTAAATAATTACCAATTTACCCTTTAGTCGGTTAAATTACCAAATTGCCCTTCTCCATTATCATAATTAAAGAATTGCCCTTTTAGTTGGATAAATTACCAAATTGCCCTTATCCATTATCAAAATTACCAAATAACCCTCCTGTTGGTTAAATTACCAAATCACCCTTCTCCATTATCATAATTACCATTTTACCCTTCTCAATTATTATGATTACCATTTTACCCTTCTCCATTATTATAAATATGAAATTACCCTTCTCCATAATTACAATTATTAATTTACCCTTCTCCATAATTATAATTACCAATTTACCCTTCTCCATTTTTATAAATACTATATTACCCTTCTATATTCATAATTTAATTACCAAATTACCCTTCGTTGTTATCATAATTACCAGGTTACCCATTTCTCCTAAATTTACTATAATATCCTTTTATTTACAAAATTATTATTCTACCCCTTGCTTCCAAAATTACCATTCTTACCCTTCTCTTCCAAAATTACCATTTTACCCTTTACTTCCAAAATTACCATTCTTACCCTTCTCTTCCAAAATTACCATTTTACCCCTTACTTCTAAAATTACCATTCTTACCCTTCTCTTCCAAAATTACCATTTTACCCCTTACTTCTAAAATTACCATTCTTACCCTTTTCTTCCAAAATTACCATTTTACCCCTTACTTCCAAAATTACCATAATACCCCTTTACTCATAAAATTACCATTTTGCCATTTACTTATAAAATTACCATATTACCCTTTTGCTTCCAAAATTACCACTTTACCCACTTTATTACACCACTTTTATTAAATTAACATTACCACATGGAATAATAATATTAATACTCCATTAACAATATCCAACTCCACCAACCATTGTATTTTAATATAATACTTATTAGCACCCACACATATTAGGCCACATTCATGCATAATAAATTTTACTAAAATGCCCCTAGGGCTCACAATAATATTATTCATGCATAAATGGTCACAACAACATAATATGACATGGATAAGTACTTAACACTTTCATTAATAATCAAAGTATTCCCTTAAGCAACATTTCTACACATGACATATAAACTAACATACTTTTTTTTATCAATCAATACAAGAAAATATATATATTATATTAAACCACAAATATCAAGCATAATAACATATTAAAAATCCTATGCTAACATACGTTTATCCATGCATTTAAGTGGGGTTTAACGATTACCTTAATTCCCGTAAAAACGAACCTTATCGGTATCTCGGTTAAAGATTTGAGCTTTAGATAACAAAATCAACACCTGAAAGTAGTATCAAAATTTATCATATTAGAGATGAGAATCCAAAGCATAAAACTTTATAAAATTTAATTAATGAAACACTTAACTTAAAATTCTATTATACCTTAAAAAATTTATGCTAAAATACTAAGGCATACAACATCTCATATTGCTCATGCAGCATGAGCTGCATGCAAAATAAAAAGGAGGAAGGCTCAAAGGGTGGGGGTGAAGGAGAGGAATAATGGTTATTTTCAGGTTGGGGTCTTTAGGCTAGGAAAGAAGGTAGATGGGGGAGGATTGGAGGTAAGGGAAGGCTGAAGGAGTGAAGAGGGGGTGTAGGTGGCGGATCGTGATGGGTTGTTGGTGGCCAAGGGAGGTGGAGGCGGCGATGGTGGCGAGGTAGTGAAGTGGGCTGTAGGAGTGGATTGGGCTGAGAAGGAAGGAAAAGAGAGGGAAAAAATAGAGGGGGTGAGGGGGCTTGTTTCAACTAAACTAGCTATGGGGGTGGTAGAGGAGGTTGCAGGGAGTTGACTGGTGGTTTGGGTGGCGGCAGAGGCGGCCAGATAGTGGCAAATGGTGGGGTTGTAGGGGGCTACCGAGAAGGGAGGAAAAGAAGAGAAAAAAATAAGGAGCAGGAAGAAGGGACTGTAGAAGGGGTATTGTGGTGGTTTGGGGTGGTAGTATGAGGTGGTAGGGGGCACTGCATGTTGTTGGTGTGGCAGAGGGGCAGTGGTGCACAAAACAGAGATGAAAATGGAAGGAGAAGAAAAGGGGAGAAAAGAATCAGGGAAGGATGAGGCATGAAAATAGGACAGGAAAAAGGGTGAAGAGGAGAAGAAAAATAAGAGGGAGGATAGGAGGGGATAGGTGGCCGGTCGGGGTAGTGTTTAGGGTGGCAAGGAGGTGGTAGGGTGGCAGGGAGAGGGAAGGGAAGAAGGGAAAGGGAGAGCAATGCGGGTGGGGAGTGCATGGCTGGTTGGCCTAAAATGGTGAAAAAAAGGGACGGGGAAGAGGGAGAGTTGTAGTGGTGGCAGCGGGGCGGTGGCCGGCGTGCCTGAGGTGGTAGAGCTAGCCAACTAAGACAGGTCGGGGGGCTGCTGGGTCGAGGTAGAAGAAGGAAGAAGAAAGAAAAAAGGGAGAGGGAGGAAGCAGGCTGGCGCGTAAAGGGGAGAAAAAGAAGAAGTTGTTATTGGGCTAGCCAGTGCGGACAAGGGAGAGGGAGAGGGCTAGCGGCCCAAGCGTGCAGGGGAAGGGAGAAGGCAGGTTGGCCTGGCGGGCGGCCCGAAGGAGGAAAAGAAAAAAAAAGGAAAAGAAAAGAAAGAAGAAAAAGGAAGAAAGAAAAAGAAAAAGAAAAAGGGAAAAAGGGAAATGGGAAAATAATTTAATTTAATTTATAAAATAATAAAATGAAATAATTTTGATATATTATTTAATTTAATAATTTAATTCAATATGATTTAATATATTGGTTCAAAAGGATAATATTAGTAAAATATTAGTTTGAAAAATTATTTAATAAAAAGAATATGATAAAATAACAAAATATTTATTTTAATTTATTAAATATTCCTATCCAAATTTATATACTCAAAAATCCATAAAATAATTAAACTAAATAATTTTAAAAGCTAATTTATTTAAAATAAAAGATATTTATTAAATTATAGGTTTTCTAAAATTTTGGGGGATTATAGTAGGGTTTAGTGTTTAGGGTTTAGGGTTAATTATTTGTAGGGTTTACAGGGTTTAGGTTGTATGGTTTAGATGGTTTAGAGGGTTTAGGCTTAGTGTTTAGTATTTGTATGGTTTAGTGTTTAGAGGGTCTAGGGTTTGTTGTTTAGAGGGTTTAGGGTTTATAGGGTTTAGGGTGTAGCATTTAGGATTTAGGGTTTAGAGGGTTTGGGGCTTAGTGTTTAGGGTTTATATGGTTTATGGTTTATGGTTTATGGTTTGTGGTTTAGAGGGTTTAGGGTTTAAGGTTTGGGGATTAGGGTTTGTATGGTTTAGGGTTTGGGATATAGGGTATTGGGTTTTAGCTTTATAAGGTTTATGGTTTAAGGTTTGTAGGGGTTAGGATTTAGGATTTAGGGTTTAGGGTTTAAGGTTTGGGGTTTAGGGGTTGGGGGTTAGGGTTTGTGGTTTTAGGGTTAGGGTGTAGGGTTTCTTGTTTAATGTTTCGGGTTTATGGTTTTTATGGTTTAGGGGTTTGAGGGTTAGGGTTTGGGGTTTAGGGTTTTGGGTTTGTAGGGTTCAGGGTTTGTATGGTTTAAAGTTTAGGGTTTAGAGGTTTTTTTTGGGTTTGGGTTTGTGGGTTAGAGGGTTTAGGGTTTATATTGTTTAGGGTTTAGGGTTTCGGGTTTTGGGTTTGTAGGGTTTAGGGTTTATGGTTTGTAGGGGTTAGGATTTAGGGTTTAGGATTTAGGGTTTGGGGTTTGGGGTTTGTTGGGTTTAAGGTCTAGGGTTTATGGTTTATGGTTTATAGGGTTTAGGATTTTTAGGGTTTGGGGTTTGAGGTTCATGGTTTAGGGTTTAGTGCTTTAGAGGTTCGTATATCTGGTTTAGATATAGGTTTGGGTTAGTTTTTTTTGTTATTTATTAATAAAATCTTGATTGTCCATTAAATTTTAATCTAATTTTTGTAATTGGTTCCTATTTTTGTATTTTAATGATGGTTTGTATATGACACTCATCCATATAATATAAATATAATATATAAAGTTTTTTTTAATATAACATAATAACAAGTTTAAAAAATGAAAAAAATACATTCTTTTATCTAGCCTAAAATTTCCAACATAAAAATTCAGTCAAACTAATCTAACCTAAGTCCAAGACTGAGGCCAAGCTCAGGTCTAAGACTAACCAAAACTAACCATACTATATAAATATAATCTACCAAATTATTTTCTATATACAATCTTGTCCATTGTTCTTACCCCTTTCACTATCTCTCCCTCGGTGAATCTCTTTTACTGCCCAAACCCACGCTCCATTAATCAATATCACTTCTTTGCCAATTTTCCTTTCTCCAGCTTACCACCATGGCCTTCCCTTTCTAAATTTCATCACTAATACCCTTCTCCACTATCTCAATCCATTCCAAACATAACTCATTGACCTTTCCCTTCATCTATGCTTTTTGGATTAGCTTAATTATTTATTTTCAAAAATACTAATACAACAGCAACTTTCTATCTTTAATATTCTTACTATTATATCTTTGTCACCGGGTGGAAGGTAAATCCTGCAAGTGGAGAAGACATTTTTTTTTGTGAGAAGGATATGCCAAGAAGATGTTGAAGCTTGAAATGCTTATGGAACGAAGGTTGTTTGTATAAGCACCGCTACTAAAAAACTTATACATGACATTTAACAATGTAGTATATGCGACGGTCATAGTTGTATATACTATATACAAGGGTTTGAATATAATTATTTAAATTTGGATTGAAATCATTGGTGTCATATTTTATATAGCAGTTTAATTAAAAACACAGTCATGTATATTTAATGTACAAGGCAATTATAAATCAAACCCATTGTGTATACTCTAAATAAATCCTGGTTAGACCGTTGAGAAAAAAAAATATAGTGATGCACAAAATACTAAACAAATTAGGTTTTACTAAGATTTGATGATAGAACTTGAGTTTAGCTCTAACAAAAGGGAAAATAAAAGAGATGATGAGATGGAAAAGAGGATTTGATTTTCAAGTAATCCTTGAAATTAAATACTTATAATCATCACTTAAGGTATGAACTCTTAAGATACAAAATGTAAGATTTTTGGAGATAACAATAAACCATGCACTAATGTTATTGGGAAAATAGGTACTCGACATCTTTCTACAGAATATTCAATGGTTGCCACCATTTCATTTATCTTTATACCCATATAAGAGTGTAAGAAGTTAAGAAAATTATAACCAACCCTTAGGTAACCATAAGGATTCAACTTAACCAAACACTACTCTAATGCATGCTAACTATGGTAGGACTCAAACAATCAACACATGACCTAGTTTTTTGAGCCTCCCACAATCCTTTACCTGTGTAATAGCTATTACATTAGATTTACAAGCTAATAATAAGACTTTGGAAATATAAATTACAAGAAAGGAAATACTAGTACATTACTCTTACTTATGATTAACTAAATGGAGAAAATAACCCTTCCCTAAGACTCCCCTTTTGCTAGTTGCCATGGCTAATCTCTAGGTAATTAAATCCCTTTAACTAATGCTAACTAAGGTTTTAGAAATCACTTAACTTAACCCCGAAATCTACTGTGAAAAGGAAAGTGGTTGCATGCTTGAATATTGAAAAGGTGCTCCAGTGGCTGCTTGTTGGATGGTTTTGGCCAAGATGAATCCAATAAAGGTGGTGAGTTGATGGCTTTAATTTATTATTGTAGGGCTTGCATAGCTCCCATATAATCTAGCTCATATATTAGTCCAAGTTAGGAGGGTTTTAGATTCTCCTGACTTAGAAAAATTTATGAACAGATTATGGTTATCATATGAGGGAGATGCTCCTATATCATCCTCCCCCTCTTGAGAAGGACCTCCCTTATCTTCATAAGGATTGTTGTGTAAGTAGGGAGGTAAATCTCCCATGTTAAATGTGGTTGATATGTCTAAGTTCCAACCTGTAGGCATTGTTTCCAATTCACTCAAGTAATTTAAATGGCCCATAACTTCGTTGCATTAGTTTATTCTTTCTCCTAGAAGGAAATCTCTCATTTCTAAGGTGAAGCCAAACTAGATCTCTCCGGTCGAATATTTTCTCTTTATGATGCTTGTTGGCTTTCTTTTTATTCATCTCATTAAGTTTCATAATTTTGGACCTCACTTGCTCATGTAACTTCTTAAATTTGTTTTCCTTTTTGATTGCTTCAAAACTGACTCGTGCTTCAATGGGGAGAGGAATGAGATCAATGGGGGTGGTGGGATTCACTCCATACACCACATCAAAAGGGGAACAACCAATGACATAAGTAGGAGATTGGTTGTAAGAAAAATCTATGTCACTAAGTTTGATGTTCCAATCCGTCAAGGATTTGCAACCAAACTCCTCAAAAGCATAGTGATGGTACGATTAGTGAATTCAATTTAAACATCTAATTGAGGCTGATAGATGGTGCTAAAAATAAGTTTAGTGCGGACCAACCTTCAAAATGTCTTCTAGATGTAGCTAAGAAATTTAGCATCCCGATCAGAAACTATTGAGTTATGAATAACATATAACCTAACTATCTACTTGAAGTATATATCGGTTATATAAGATGCATCATCTGTCCTATGACAAGGGAGAAAACTTGTTGTAACACCTAAATTATTACTATTGAAAAATTTCATTTTACAGCAGAAGCATATAAGTGTAAGATATTGGGGGTTACTATCGTAATTGACATAAGTATAGTTTGTTCAACCATCCTTACATCAATCACAAGGCTACAATCATTTATAGTACCATAAGGAAATTAGAAATGAAAGAAACATTTATAATACAATATGATTTTTGAGATTAACTCCCAGTTACAATATCAAAATATAAGATAAGGGATACCATGGATCAAGAGTTCAAAAATGGTATCCGAATAAATACATCTACCGGATAACATTACTCTTCACTCAAACACTCAATACAAATAAGATCACTCATCCTCTCATAGTCCATCATAGGAAGCATAGTTATCTAGAGAATCTTCTAAGTCTTACACACAAAAATTAGGGTCTTCTACTTATGGGAATGAGTAACACCAATAAAAAGGGTGGTCAGTATGCTACGTACTTAGCAAGTGAACAATAATAATGAATCATGGTTAAAAATAACACATGTATTCAAAATAGGTGATAAGTATAAATTCAAATAAATGAAACATCTTATAAGATAAATAATAATCCAAGCCTCTTTATTAAGTATAACCATGTTCATTCTTTTATATAAGTTGAGTGCAAAAACTCCACTATTCTTAAATTAGTGGAATGGTTTGAAGCACCTTATCATGGACACCACACTTGAGCCACTATTATCATCTGGTAGAATAGATCTGAAAACATCACCTTCTTAGGGTAGAATGCTCCAAAGCCCCTATTATCTACTGTGGAATGGATATAAAAAAACCTTGGTCTTGCTTCACGTACTCTTCCACTTTAAATCATTAGTGTCTTATCCATAGGTTATACTTTTATATTTTTATTCATGATGAGAAGGAGATCCACTATTTTCAATATGGAGGAACAAGCTAAAACACATTCTTAGGGCAAAAGCCACTATTATCTCTGGTAGAATGGATATTTAAAAACATCATCTTCTTGGGACAAAATGTTCACAAGCCACTTTTATCTCTGGTGGAACATAATATATAAAATCATCACCTCTACCCTACCCACCTTCTCTTTCACTTTAAATGATTAGTAATGTAATCATGATTGATTCACAGGCATTAAACACATTGAAGTAGATAAACACATAACGCAAGTCAAAGTTCTTATTCTATTCAAACCCTAAGTACACTACTAGTATTCATTGTCCCATATTGATTATTTGACCACAAATGATAATGTACCATTATAAAACATCATCATTATTATCATACCTACAATTCATGGTCTAACTCCCACCTTGCCCACATACATTAATAATCTTATCTAAAGCACTTTTCACAAAATTACCAAAACCCTAATTTCATAAGTAGTCATTATTCTTCCCATAAGAGTCTTATGATCACCTAGTTCAATAAACATCCTCATAAGTCCAATCATTAGCAATGTATCTAGAATTTGGATAACATCTATGTTTTACACATGGAATAATAACATTATCATTTTAAGTTATTATGTCCTCATTAGACCATCATTTCATTTTGAAGGACCCCAAAACAAACAATAATACTTCCAAAAAAATCTCATGATATCATTATCATATTTTAATCGACCTAAAACATAAAATTCCAAAATTTTCTTATTATCCTATAATGACCAAAATGCACCTAAGGGTAAGCAACAACTTTTATTTTATAAAATATTGCACCTTCCATAATCATTATTTTTCTCAAATCCACCATTTATCATCATACTTCTTAAATATGCATATTATACTTATCATGGCTTATTTAGCATATATTTCATGTCATACAATATATTTCCCACAAATATGAAATTATCATAATAAATTCATATCCATACCTCTTACCCATTCTCACTTCCATATACTGATAACATATCATCAACACACATACATTAAATCATATAGCAATAATATCATGGAAATTCATATAACCATCCAAGCAAATAATACAAAAACCCTAAAACATCGATTAGTATCCTTACTAACTAGGACATTGGTCTATAAGTATGTAAATCCTAGACTTCTTCCTCCAAGATCACGGGAATATCACCTACAAAAAATAACATAATACATGGTTAGTCTCAAAGAGTATAACGAAGGAGGAATTAAGGTAAATAAGGTAAAAATAGAAATAAATAGAATTAAATAGAAGCTTGAATTGTGTGGATGTGTGGTGGAATGTATGGTGGAGCTATAGTAAAAATTTGGTGGTGTTTGGATAAGGTGTGGGGGTGAAAATAAGGGTGCATGATCAAAATGGATACCTATATGCAAGTGATGCAGCTAGTGCACACCTATGTTGAGAGTTAGAATCATGCATAGCTAGGTGGTGTGAAGTGGCATGATTGTGCTTGATCGCTTGGTAAAACAAAATTAATTTGAATAGATGCACACGACCGTGAGACAGGGCCATGCATAGGCCGTGTGAGGATGCACATGCATGTTGTGCTAGGTTATATGGGTGTGCGATAAGAAATATTAGTGTTTCATGATTGTACTTGAGGTTGTGTGTTTTTATAAAAACACAATGGATGCAAGGAAGAAGAGGTAAAAAGGAGCAGTGGTTGGTGACGACAGTGATGGGAAGGATGGGATGACCTTAGCTAGTGAGTCCACCTGTGTTGGGCAGTGCATGGTGGTATACTATGGTGATGGAGGTGGCTCAGTCATGCAAAACAGGGCATGCTGCATGGGAAGAAGAAAAGAAAAAAGGAATAAGAAAAAGAAAGAAAAGGGAGCTCATGTTAGATTTTTTAGATAGAGTTTGGGGTGAGAAAGGTAGGTTCTACGCCAAAGACGATGACAATTTGTGTGAGCATATTGTGTGAAAAAGGAAAATGGTGGCAAGGAGATAGGGGTGGTGTGTAGATTGATAGCTTGAGTGGAAGAAGAGGGTGATGGATGATGGTGGTTGTAGTAGAGGTGATAGGAGATGATGCAAGTGGGAGAAGGCAACACATATGCAAAAAGAAAGGTAAGTTGCAAGTTGTTAAAACTAAATTCAAGCTTTACGATAAAGCTAACAGGATAAAGGTGAAGAACAAGAAAAGACAAGGAGAAAGAAAAGGCAAAAGAGAAAAGGTTGAGGATTAGCTTAGATGATTTCAGAAAATGTTAAATTTTCAAGATTAAGAAATTTGGTTACGGCTAATAATAATATTTTCTCAAAATTAGAATCGAATTAGGGTATTAATGATATGAGATTAGGCTAAGAAAAATTTTAGGGTATTACATCACTACCCCCTTAAAAGAGGGAAGAATAGAAGAAGGATGCATGGAAAGCAATTTTAGTGGTCAATCCTATTGGACTTGATACTGCGCTATCAGGGACTACCCCTTAAAAGAGAGAAAACCCCAAACCCTAACACACCTAAGCTAAAAAGCTCGGGATACATCTGACGCATGTCCTTTTTGGTCTCTAAAGTTACTTCTTCTGCTCTATGACAACTCTAAAGACTCTTTACGAGTGGAACTGAGGTCATTTGTGTTTATCAAATCTTAGTGTTGAGAATCCTCAAAGGCCTATCCTCGTAGGATAAGGAATCGTCGAGCTCAATCTCATATGGTTTGATCATGTGTGATAGATCCATGACGTACTTTATTAGCTAAGAAATGTGGAAGATGCTGTGAACCCCAGCTAACTCTGGTGGTAGAGCTAGGCGGTATGCAATCTGGCCAACCTTATCAAGAATATCATGTGGACTAATATACCTTAGAATCATCTTACCATTTTGATCAACTCTCTCCACTCCTTTAGTAGTGAAACCCTCAATAGAACTCTATCTCTTGACTCAAAACCATCACTATGACGTCTCTAATCTGTTTAGCCCTTCTGATAACTCTTAGCTACTCTCATATTGTCTTGAATCAACCAAAATTTCCCATTAATTTCCTCAATCAACTTTTGTCTAAGTATAACAGTCTCGTTGATGTCTCTCTAACATAAAGGCTTCCGATATTTTTGTCCATATAATGCCTCAAAGGGTGCCATCCCTATACTAGCATGATAATTGTTGTTGTATGAAACCCAACCACATGAGTACTATCTTCCCAAATACCTCAGAAATCTAAAACACAAGCCTAAAGCATACCTTCTAGAGTATGAATTACCCTCTCAGTTTGTCTATCCGTAGTTGGATGAAAGGAAATATTCATCCTCAATCTCGTGCCCATAACCTCTTTTAACTTACCTTATAATTGTGAAAGGTATCTTGCATCTTGATCGGAGACTATATTAGTAGGAATACCATGCCTACTCACCACAAACTTCAAATATATATTAGCCAGCTGATCCATACTCCAAGTCAACTTCATTGGAACAAATATTGTAGACTTAGTTAAACTATCGACGATAACCCAAATCGTGTCACAACCGCTACAATTGCTCGGTATCCTTGTAATCCCCCAAAAATATCGAAAATCTATATTTTAATAAATAAATTTATTTGAAATAAAATTTGCTTGTAAAATTATTTATTTTAATTATTTTATGGATTTTAGAGTATATAAATTTGGATAAGATTATTTAATAAATTAAATATAAATATTTTGCTAATTATCATATTATTTTTATTTAAATAAATTCCCAAACTAATATTTTACCAACTTTATCCATTTTAAACTAATATATTAGATTATAATAAATTAAATTATTAAATTAAATAAATCATCAAGAATATTACATTTTATGATTTATAAAATTAATTTAAATTATTTCCCCTATTTTACCATTTCCCTTTTTACCCTTTTCCCCTTTTTCCTTTTCTTCTCTTCTTTTTCCTTTTTCCCTCCCTTGGGCCGCCAACCTGGCTTCCTTCCATGCGCGCCTGGGCCAAAGGCCCGCTTTTTTTGTTTCCCACCTTGCTTCTCCCGTGCGGCACACCTAGGCCCCAGCCCAAACACCCCTCTTTTTTTCCCTGGACCGGCCGGCTCCCTCCTTTACTGCGCCGGTCCAGCCGCTCGAGTCTCCTTCTTCCCTTCTTCTTCTCCCACGCCGACCTACTCCCGTCCTCCATGCACGCCCAACCACTACCGCCGCCTGCCACCACACCTGCCCCCTGCTACTCCCTCTCTCTACCCCGTCCTTTTTCTTTCCTATTTCGAGCCAAACTAACCCCCCTACACCCTCCATTTCCCGCCTGAATTCTTTCCTTCTTCTTCCCTGTCTTCCCCTGCCAACTGAAAGCCCTGCCACCACACCGCAGCACCGATCGGTCGCCTGCTCCCCCTGCCTCACCCTCTTATTTTTCTTACCCTCACCAGCCCTTCATTCCCATATTTTTCAAGCCTAATCTCCCTCCCCGAGCTCCCTCTTATCTCCTTCCTTCTCCCTCTATTTTTCCCCGTTTTTTTTCTCACCGCCGCCTGCCGCCGCTTGAACCACCAAGCCCAACCCCTGCGCCACCTTCTTCCACCTTCTACTACCACCCTGCACCACCACGCCGCCCCTCGAGCCCTACACTTCCTCCCTTCTCCTCCTCTTCCTTTTTCTTCCCAGTTTTTCCCCTTAACGCCGAGCCACCTGCAACCGCCTCTACCACCGCCTTCCGGCCACCTCTGCCGCCACCCAACCCACCGCTCGACACCCTGCAACCCCCTCTACAACCGCCATCCATTAGTTGGCCGAAAACAGCCCTTGAACCCCTCCATTTTTCCCTCTCCTTTTCCTTCCTTCACAGACCCTTCTCAGCAGCCAACTTCGGCGCCTTGCCGCCTCCGTCTCTACCGCCCTATGCCGCCGTGAAACCACCCTTAGCCTCCACCTACACCCCCTCTTCACTTCTGTTCCATTCCCCTGCCTTAGAACCTCCCCTAACCACCTTCTTTTCTAGCCTAAATACCCTAACCCAAAAATAATAGATTTTGCTTCCTTCACCCCCTCTTCGAACCCTTCCACCCCTCATTTTTGCATGAGACTCACGCTGCTCATGCAGCGTGAGCTCCCCTTCATTTTAAAAATTATTTGGATAATTTTTAAGGTATAATGGTATTTTATATTAAGTGTTCTATTAATTAAACTTTTACAAAGTTTTATGCTTGGTTTCTTATTTCTAACATAAATATGATGGATATTATTTTTAGGTGTTGAGTTGCTAATTATGCTTGGTAAGATTTGATATCTTGCGGGATTAAGGTAACCGTTAATCCTCCCTTAAATATATGGAAAAAATGCATGTTAGCACATTTAGGGTTTAGTATGATTTTATGCATGTTTTGTATGCTTAGCATGATATGTATATGGTTCTTATATTGTTTGATAAAAAGAAAAAGCATGATAACTTTTGTGCCATATGTAGGTATGTTAAATAAAGAAGGAGTTTGAATATGGATAGAAATGTTAAATACTTGTTTATGATGTATCATGTTGCTAATGCATGAATGATGTTATTTTTTAAGGGTATTTTAGTAATTATGCTTATGAGGTATATAAATCAATGTGTGTAGTTTCTAATGAGTATTATGTTGAAAAATGACAAGTTGGTGGACTTAGATGAAAAAAAGGAAGTATTAATATCATTATTTTATGTAGTGTTAGTAAATTCATAAAAGTGGTGAATAAAGGGGTTGAGTGGAAATTTTATAAGTGAAAAGGGTGTTTCGGTAATTTTTGAGATAAAAGAATAATATGGTAATTTTATGATTAAATGGCCAAATGATAATTTACAAGTAAAGGATAAAATTGTAAGTTGTGAGAAAGAAGGGTAAAATGGTAATTTTGGAAGTAGGGGTAAAATAGTAATTTTGGATGAAGGAGGGCATTATGGTAATTTTGGAGGTAAAGGGGCAAAATCGTAATTTCATAAGTAAAGGGTAATATGGTAAATTTTATAAGTGAATGGTGAAGTGGTAATTTATAAGTAAAGGGGTAATATGGTAATTTGGGAAAGAAGGGCAAAATGGTAATTATGTATGGAAAGATAAAGATTGTAATCTTGGATGTGAAAGGGTAAAATAGTAATTTGTAAAGTAAAAGATGTATGGTGGTAGTTTTCATAAATAAAAGGATATTATGGTAAAATTGGACGTAAGGGGGTAAAATGGTAATTTTGTAAATAAAAGGATATTATGGTAAACTTGGGAGTAAGGGGTAACGTGGTAATTATGATAACGACAAAAGATAATTTAGAAATTAAATTATGATTGTAGAAGGGCAATTGGATAAGTATGATGCTATAGAAGGGTAATTTGGTAAATTAACCAATTAAAGGGCATTATGGTAATTTTAAATATGGAGAAGGGTAAAATTGGTAACTGTAATTATGAAGAGGGGTAAATTAATTATGAGGAAGGTTAATTTGGAATTTATGATAATTGAAAAGGGTAAATGGCAATTAAAATAATTGAGAGAGGTAAAATGGTAATTATGATAAAGGAGAAGGGCAATTTGGTAGTTTATCCAACTGAAGGGGCAATTTGGTAATTTAGCCGATTAAAGGGTAAAGTGATAATTATTTAACCAACTAAGGGGGCAAAATTGTAATCATGATAATGAAGGAGGGTAATGTATTAGTTTATCCGACTCAAGGGCAATTTAGTAATTATAACAAAGGAGAAGGGCGATTTGGTAATATAACCAACCAAAAGGGAAATATGATAAGTGTAGTAATTATGAGGGGTGAATGGTGATCTAAAAAGTGTAGGAGATAATTTGGTAATCTAAAGTGGACAAGGGGTAATTCGGTAATTATACAACCTTAAGGGTAATGTGGTAATTTATCAAGTAAGGAATGGATATATAAGTAAAGGGCAAATGAGTGGTTTGTACCTAACATATCTTTGAGAGTGTGGAACATTATAATATGATTAAATAATGCTGATTAGCCAAGTAAGAGTATTTGATAATTAGTATGGCCTTAATGGTTTCTCTGTGATATCCTAGATAATCATCTGAATAAGAAACGATTAATGATATCGGAACGATCGAAAGTGAATAAGTATCTGATTATCGTGCTTCTCGTGATCACCTTAATTAAGACGCTATTACTTAAAGTGAAAGACCTCGAGATCGGGAATGGTGACTCCTTAGGGGTCGCTACCCTAAGGACGTGGTTTAGTCCACGATTATTCTGGTATTTGCTGGTGTGCCTTTGTGCCCCAGCCAAGCCCTATATCTTACTCTTCCTAGCTCTACGGACCTAGTTAGGGGGTATGCATACTTATGGATTAGGTGTCCTTGTCGGTAGGGTACTGAGTTAGCTTTATGCACCAGTACGACCAGGGAACCTTTGCGTCCTTGGGTTCATGGTTGAAGGGTACTGAGTAGCTGGTATGCACCGGTACGACAGGTATACCTTTGTGTCCCGGGTTATCGATCTCCCATTCGAGGCAAATAAATATGATTGATGTGCTAATTAAAGAAAAGGAAAGATACTATTATTGAAAGTGGAATATTAATGAGCCGGGCCCAGATGATTATGATATTGAGTACTGGTCCACCGGTTATAATAGTGGTCCAGGAGCGTGTTGCCCTGGTATGTGATATTGAGTACCGGTCCACCGGATATAATAGTGGTCCAGGAGCGTGTTGCCCTGGTATGTGATTATGAGTACCGGTCCACCGGTTATAATAGTGGCCAGGAGCGTTGTGCCTTGGATGATGATTTTATATATATTCCGGTCCACCGACTAAAATAGTGGGGGTCCCGAGCTCAATAAAATCAGTTATGTATGTGAATAAGGTTATGGAAAAATACTAATAACTTATAGTGGAACACCATGTGAGTCAGGGCCAGACCGGTACACTGGCAAATAATAGTGGTCTGGTGCGTTCTGCCCTGTGTGTTTATCTTCCGGTCCACCGGCAATAATAGTGGTCAGAGGCGTTCTGCCCTGAGTGTATACTTTCCGGTCCACCGGCTATAATAGTGGGGTTCTCGCACTCACATGGATATAAAATATGATATTGATTGAATGATGATGGAATAATGGCTTAAGGCCAGAATGTACTGATCTTATACTATGACATGGCTTAAGGCCCAAAGATATCGATCGTGAATTATAACTTGTGTTACGTGTTATTGTTATGTATGCACCTCTCATTATTTATGTGCGTGACTTGCATTATGTGCCGTATGCGGGCCTGTCTTTAAGTGTGGTATTAAAGGGTTACTCAGTACCGTAGTACTGAAGGGATTCCCTTTATGGGGCCCCTGCCTATTCAATGGGTAGTGCCCTTGCAGGTATTTTCAGGTGCTACTCAAGTGGGTTACGGGAAGGAGAGTAAGGAATTTTCCGGTATCGTTAGTTTTTTCTCTTTCTCATTTAAATTCTTGGTTTTAAATATTAACGTTGTTAAAGTAACCACCGTTGGTGGATTTTATTCTTGTGAACGATTTGATGCGCTACTCTGATTTGTGTGTGTTGAATTTCTTTCAAGCTGTATTTCATTTTCTTAGCCTTAGCACTTGGTACTGGAACGATATGAGTGAACCGGTCTGGTACTAAGTGTGGCGGTAATACTCCCAAAGTTCACGTTTTATTTATCTGCTTCCGCAATTATCTTTTAATAAAACGAAATTTTTCAGTAGTGAATTTTGGGGGTGTTACAATCCCACTCATAAAATCCATTGATATGGAATCTCACTTCCACCTAGGAACATTTAAAGGATCAATCTTAACTTTTTGGTAGGTTACACATCTTGACACAAACTCTGCTACCTTTAGTTTCATACTACATCTAGTTTTATGTGAAGCTACCAATAAATCCTCATAAGATCCTAATACAACTTATCCCCTCCTGGGTGGATGGAATATGGAGTATAGTGACCTTCCTCTAAAATATGATGCTTCAAATCAGTGTAGCTCTAAGGTACACACCAACGACCTTTGTAGCGAATGTTGTTATCCTTATGAATCTAGAAGCACTCTACTCTATTGTCCTGAATCTTTCACTAAATCCTCTCAAGCTTAACATCCCTAGACTATCTTGCTTGGATCTCATGAAAAATCATTGTTGTAATAATCAAATCACACATCCAGATCTTTAAGTCACCCTGCTAGATTCTCTCTATTCCCATCTCATCAAAATCCTCTAGAAATCGACTAAACAACACAATAGAACTCAAAGAATGTGGTATCTTCCTACTCAAGGCATTTGCGACGACATTGGCTTTACCCTCATTGTAGGTTAACTCAATATCATAGTTTTTCACCAACTCTAGCCATATCCTTTGCCTCATATTCAACTCCTTTTGAGTGAATATATACTTGAGGCTCTTATGGTTAATGTAGAAATTACACTTAGTCCTATATAGATAATACTTCTAAATCTTCAATGTAAAAACAACAACTACCAACTCTAGATCATGCATTAGGGAATTCTTCTCGTGCTACTTCAACTGATGAGAAGCGTAAGCCAATACCTTACAATGATACATCAAAACACAACCTAGTTTGTGCTTTAACACGTTATTGTAGATCTCAAAACCATCTGTACGTAAAGGAAGAGTTAAAACCGGTGTTATAGTTAACTACTGCTCCAACTCCTAAAATGCTCTCTTACAGGCATCATCCCACTGAAATCTAGTCATCTTCTTTAGAAGTTTTGTCAAGGGACGAGCTACCTTTGAGAAGTTGTGAACAAAGCATCTGTATTACCCGGTCAAACCTAGGAAACTAATAACCTCAAGGATGCTCGAGAAAGGGTGCCAAAGGTCGTGGAGGCTAAAGGGTGGTAGCAGTAGAGACTGTAAAAGGTGGGTGGTTGGTTGCGAAGGGATCCGCTGAAGTGAAAGTAGGAACAATAATAATTTTTTTCCATTACCTAGGGGAGTGTTATGATAGGATTTGCTAGATTTGAGGGAGGGACAGTGGGGAGAATGCCACAAGTGAGGAGAAGAAGAGGTAAGGCATCATAGGGGAGAAGGGAGAAGAAGAAGAAGAAAAGGAGAATAAAGAGAAGAGGATGACCGACTATAGCAACAAGAGAAGGTGGTTAGGTGATGGTAGAGGCTGTGGTGGGTGCAAAGGGCGATGTAGAGGTATGATGATGGTGGTTTCTGTGAAACCAAACAAGGCTGATAAGGGGTAGGGGAGAAAGGATAAGAAGGGAAGAAGAAGATGATTCGATGATGGCGGAGGATGGTGGTGAATAACTCATAAATGGTGGAGTGAGCATAAACATTGCTGAGAGAGAGGGAGAAGGCGAGGGTTGAATGACTAAATGGGAATAGGGATGGAGGGTTGTGTTTGGTTTTGGCTAGTGTTGGAAGGCGTATATGTGTATATGTATATATGCATATGGGGGTAATGAAGTGTCAAGGGAGGTTGGTTCATATAGGGGGTATAGCATATTGGGATAGATTTTTGAATAAATAGAAGAAAGAGGGAACAAGGGTTGTGTTTGGTTAAGGTAGTGCATAGGGCTGACAGGATGCGTGTGTATGCATATATGTATGTAGGGTGATTGGAGTGAGGTGATGGCGTGCGCTAGTAGTAGAGAGATTTTAGGAGGAGTGTTTAGGGGAGTAAAATGGGGAATGTTAAGAGGTAGAATAGGGGTAAAATGGTAGGGTATATATATGTGTGTGTGTGTGCGCATAATTTTAGTTTTTAGTTAGGGTACTAGGTAGGAAAAGTATATCCAAAAAATAATTAGGTTTAGAGTAGGTTTAACGAAAAGGAAAGAAGTAACATAATAAAGGAAAAATATTCAAGAAATTATTTTAATTATGGTTCAAAGTTTAATAATAAAGGTTTAATGGTTTTTTTTTTAAAAAAGAGAGGCTAAACACCCAAAAGAAAAGGTTATAAAATTTTGGGATGTTAGATTCTACCCTAGAGATGAGGTGTAGCATTCATTGATTTTGGTTTTTTAGTATGCCATTATATTCAAGTAAGGATCTAGTCTACTCTATAGGTAACCTATGTGCCATATAGGGGGTATCGATACTTAAAAATTAGGTGATTAAGGTTGGAGGATACTATGTTGCCATTATGAGCCAGCATAACTAGACATACCATTATGTCCCTTAGTTCTAGAGTAAGGGTATTGTTTTGCCTTAGTATATGGAATTTAGTTGATAAGTCATTTGTTACTAAGGTTTTAATATGGCTATTATGTGACTTGAGATGATGTGAGTTAGTTAAGTATGATTGATAATTGAGCATGACACTTTGATGATATATATGCCATAAAATGATTAATGTATATTGTCATGGCATGTGCGTTGTGTTCTAAACATGTTTTCAGATTATCATGTGATTATGAACAATATGGGTATACAATATCTTATAAGGTATTGTGATTTACTCAGTATGAGAAAGTTGTACATATATGACATTTACATATGACTATGTGAAAGGTATGAAGTGGTTTAAGGCATATAATAGAGATAAATATAAGTGGAGACCTTAGGAAGTGGTTTCATTCTCAAAATGGACTTACGGGTCTAAAAGTTAGGGAAAACTAGTGTTTTACCTTTGGGTACTTGTTTTTATGTAATCGATTTTAGTAATACCTTGAAATTTTGTAAACTTAATTTGAGCATTTAACTTTTTATCAGAAAATCTAACCCTTAAATATTAATTTAATTAGTTTTGTTAACCTTTAACCCAAAAATCCAAATAAATTATTCTAATTATTTATCATTTTCTCTTATTTAAATCCACCCTAAAATGATAATTTACCTAATTTATTTTTCTAATTGGATACATTAAACCTAGATAAATTAATATCATCTTAAGCCTAAATTTAAGCTAATTCTAACCCTAAATTTACTTTCTTTTCCCCTTTTCTTCCTTTTCTCTTTTTCTTTTTCTTTTTCTTCTCATTTATTTTTCTTCTTCATGCCCTAGCCCATTTTTCTTGCTTCCCCTTCCCTCCTCAGCTAGTCCCTTGAGCCCACTTCTTTTGTTCTTTCCTTCTTTTCTTCCCCAACTTGCCAAGCCCAACCTAACTCATCCTTCCTTTCTTTCCATCCTTCTCCTTATCCTTCCATGCACACATAAAAAACCCCAACTCCTCAGCATTCCCTTGCATGCTTCCTCCTCTCTGCCCCTAGAACACTAAACCAACACCAAAATGCCATGTATGCCAATCCCTTTTTAACTCTTCTAGCCAAACCAGACTCACACACTCCCACATCACCTGCCTTTCCTTTCACTTCCCTTTCTGCACCATCCTCCACATCCTACATCTATCGCACTTACTATTACCCACTCCCCTACACCCTAGCTATCTCGACCATCACTCTAACTCCCCCAAATCCTCTCCTCTACATATACATGTAAACACACAACCGTATTACCCTCCATTTTTTCCCTCTAAAACCCCCAACTCTTCTCCTTTTACTTTCTTCAACCTCCACACCATATATCCCTCCTCACCATCTTCCTCTACCTTTCATCCTAGAAATTATCACCAAACCATCTCTCATTGGCTTCCATTTTTGATGCAAGAGCATCTCCATCTTAAGATTTAGTATATTTAGAGGTAGTACCAATTATTTTGGAAAATATTGAACACCTTCATAATAACACTAATAATATTTCATTAAGTGATTCTTGCAAGTATAATCTATGTTTTCAAGAAGAGGACTTCACCAATGATATCTATTGTGCAATAAATGACAATTGCATGGGAGATAAAGCTATAAGACATGAAGCTTGATTAATGATTATTTCATGTATTATCATGATTAGGTTTTAGATAGCTTTCATATTATATGTAAACTTTGTAATATTTTATCATTGTAATTGTAACTAATTATGTATACCATATGGACATGTGTTGGTTTAACCCTTATATAATTAGGCTGGTTGATTTGGGATTAATTAAGGAGAGTTAACTTGGTCTCTTGTCATATGTGTATTTATATATAAGCCTTGTACAATCAATTGAGGAAGTATAGATGAATGAAATCGATAACTTAATGAATAAAGGCACAAGAGTTGAACCTTAGCTTTCTTTCTTCCTATCTTTATCTCAACTGAGGAGTGAAATTTAGGAATAATTCTCCAGAGATATTATAGATTTCTCTTTAGAAGTTATTTTGATATTGGACTAGATCAAAATACCACATTAGAATCTAGATATCAATAGCCCAAATTCAAGTCATTCTTTACTTCTAAGTTAAATTTGTTGATGATCAAGCCAAAGTAAAAGGCCCCTCAATTTTGAATATATTCACCTATTTTGGTTTGAACAAAATTAGACTAGAAGACTACTTGGAGAAGAATCAACTAAACACACTTCATTTGAAGTGAAAAAGAGGTTCTTGAAACTTCTCGATTTGATTCTTTGAATCTTGATAACTTTTCTTGAATTCTTGTATGCATGATATTATTTAATGTTATAATTCATGATTAGAATAGGATTTAGAGTGATCTTTAAGTGAATCTTTAAAGTTGACATTTCAAGACTCAAGTTGAAGATGATGATATGTAATGTGTGTGTCGAATAGTTTAGTAGGAAAAATGTGTATATTTTTTACTTGTGTAGAATTTATTTGTTCCTAAATGTTATGTATGTTTTTAATATATGAGTTTTTAAGTTCATGGAAATTAAATGAAAGCCAAAACCCTAACTAGTACACATAGCGTTGCAAGTTAGTTGAATGTGTGCTAGTATATATGCTAAAATAAGTGAAGTTTAGTCCATCGTATGAACCATTTGTGAAATAAATATACATCATACATTTAGCATAGTTTTTTGAATGATCATCAAGTATATTTCATAGTATAACATAGGATACATGCATAAACATAATTAAGAGTTTTTGATTATTGCAAGTTGAATTTTGTTGAATATTATATCAATAATTTGATAAGAAAAGTGTAAGGTGTTGATATTGTCTATTGTTTATGTTTTTTATTTGTTGGAATAAAATGTTTCTATGGGAACCAACATGAAAACCGAAGGAAAAGTCTTAAGATATTTGGATTACAATCGAACCCTAAGGAATTACTAATATTTTGTTTAGTGTGTTAGCAAAGTTGATTTATATTAAGGGAGAATCAAATGTTCTAGCCATTTTTGAGGCAATTTAAAAGCTCTCAATCATTATGATAGAAACCAATACACAAATTCAACAACTTCTTACAATTAAAACTCAATAACAAAGTACGGATTCTCACTTTGCGGAGCATGATTTGGTGCAAAATTTGAAAGAAAAAAGGATTTTTTTGGAGATCAAATGGGAAATGTTGCAAAGCTCATCAATCCAGAAAGAGGAAGGAATTTTAACTCATGGGTATAGTATGAATAAGTGTCACAAGTTAGTGGAAGTGGTAAAAAGAATAATGATCATCAATCAAGGCATCATCATAACTGAGATAGAAGTATTAAACTTGATCTTCCTAATTTTGTGATAAACTTGATGTTGAGTTAATTTGTGAATGGTTACATAAGGTAGATATTATTTTTGAATTAAAGGATTATCACGATAAGAAAAAAATATAAATTAGCTACTCTTAAGTTATGATGTTTCCTAGGATAAGCTATGATAACTTGAAAAGAAATATAGAAAGAGAAGGTAAGTATAAAATTAAATATTAGGATAAGCTTAATAAACATTTGAGTAGAAACTTTATACCAAAAGAGTACGAGATTAATTACATTAGATTGAATACTCTTAAACAAGGACTTTCTAATGTAATTTTAGAGGTGAGCACTTATATGTGAGATCCATAAGAGGAAGGAACAAACATGTGCTAGATTTCTAGTTGGTCTTAATATGATGATTAGAGATAAAGTTGAAACTTGCCTATATGATTCTCTTGATAATATGATTAATCTATCTTTGAAATTTGAAAACTAAATTAAATCTACCAAGCCTGATGCTGAATAAAGTAATTCTTATACAAATTATTTCTCAAGTACTCATGCTACTATATACGAGACGGGTACCTCAAGCTCCATGAATGTTGAGATGAAAATTGGAATTAAACAATCTTTGTTCTGCCAAGCCTATGCACTTTACTATGAGAAGATGAAGAAATTTGAATAAGCTGAAAAAAATATATGGTTTAAGAGTTTAGAAACTTGCAGAATCATTGGATGAGCTAAATAAATCGTATGAGAAATTTATACACTATAAAGAATGACATAAGACCAAGAGGATTCGAGGGAGGAATTATAGGAGGCCTTTAAAATATGAACATCACATTAAGGGCTTGTTTGGTATGGGGGTGATAGGGGTGGAAAAATTTTTCCTCTATTTTTTATTTTTTATATTAAGTATTTAATAATAATAAATATGTTTTTAGAGAAATACCCATTTTAGATCAAATTAAAATCTAAAATGGGTATTCATTAGAATAAAAATATTTAATTTTAAATAAACTATATAATATTTATAAAATATGGGGGTAATTTTTCCACCCTTATTACCCCCATATCAAACGAGCACTAAAGAGTAGTACTCTTAGGGATAACATTAAAAGTTCATGAAAAGATGAGGGGGCTATGAAAGTCTTTCATACAAAAATTTAAGCTATATCTCACTCTAATGATGTGAATCATGACCTTGGGAAGATTCCTATTTAGAGTTACCACAATGATGTGCCATTGAATGAGAGTGATAATAGTACAACAATAGGGAAGTTGAGTGAGTAGGGAATTCCATCTTATGTATCTATAAAAAAGGTTAAGGAACTTTCCAGTAGTAGATGTCTTGTAAAACATGAAGGAGATTTAGATATATCAAATGAAATCAAGAAATTATCGAACAAGGGAGAAAGAGTCAAATCTTAGCCTTTTGTCTTCCTATCTTTCTCTCAAGTTAGGAGTGAACTTTATAAATAATTATCTAGAGAAATTAGAGATTTCTCTTTAGAAGTTATTTTGATCTTGGAGTATATCAAAATATCACATTTGAAACTTGATATCAATCACCCAACTTCAAGTCCTTCTTTACTTATAAGTCAACTTTGTTGATGATAAAACCAAACTATAAGGTCTGCAATTGTGAAGATATTCATCTAATACCTTACACATCAATTTCTCCCTCACTCTCCCTATCCATCCACACACACATACACACCCACACACACTCCCATTCCCTGTTATTTAGAAAACTTGAGCCCTGCCTTACTTCTTCTCCTTCTGCACCTCCTCATTCAATTCCACTAGAACTGACCCCTTCCCTTTCTCTTTCTTCCTTTCCTCCTCCCTTCTCTACCCTACTCCGCCAAGCAACACCATCATCCCTGCCCTTCTTCTCTGTAGCCCTTGTCCTAGCTCAACCATCTCACCACCCCTAGTTTCTTTTCCTTGCCTCCTTGCTATGCCCCTATTTCCTCTTTTCAAGCTTCTAAACATCTGCACCTATCTAGCACCTCCCTCAATATTCCTTAAAAAATTACACCACAACCTCAACCATTATGCGTCAACTTTTCTCACCCCATTTCCTTCTCTATGCAGCTTTATCACTATCAATAGAGCTAGCCATCTCTACAACCCCATTCTTCCTACCTCACCAACCATCTACACCATCACATACTCTTCCCCAATCCTTACCTACATTTCACCCTCAGCCTTAGTTGCTAGTAGCACCTTCACCACACTAACCATCGATCGGCCTTATCACCACCTCCACTAAACCAACTAGTCCACTCCTTTTCCCCAAATTCCCTTACAATGCCCAAACTCATGCTACTCATGTAGGGTGAGATCCTTCTAAATTTTTTTTACCCATTCTAACTTAATGGTAATTTTATTATTTTAATATTTAATAAATATTTTAAATAAAAATTATTACTTTATTGATTAAATATTCATATGGTAATTATGATATTATTTATAAGTATAAAAATTTGTGGGGCCTAATAATTTTAGTAGGCTACTAATAAATTGTGTTTTTACTAGAAATAAAGTAATATTTATACTCTACTAAAATATTAGCTATCTCGTGATAGCACATTAGGATTTTTATGTACAATTTTTATTTAAGCATGTTGCTATAGTACAATTATTTTCCTATAGATGTTAGTAAGATTAATATGATTTTGTGCCCTAGGGTCAATTTATTCATTTCAATAATATCATATTTTTACTTCGATAAGTATGCCTTAGTTATCGTTAAGTATGGGACTATGTGTTTTGGAGCTTTAGAAACACATGTTAGGGTTTTACATGCTAAACCATGTGTAAGGATACATGTCATAGTCAGGGATTTTATGTGCAATATGTGTATCGTTACTTTATGTTTGTGAGTTTTGACTGGTTACTTGAAGCACAACATAGCATTATGTTAGTTTGTGCAAGTGTTAGAGAAGTTTAAATGTAGAGTATAAATTATATTAGAAACACGTGGCTCCTATGCTCTCACTAATACTTTGATGTGTCTTTTGGGTAAAAAACATGAGTAAAAAAAAATAAACATGGGGGTCTCGTGTTTCTTAAACATGGACCATATATTTTTTTCATTTCTAAAATATTTTATTTTTTCCCATAGGATTTTATCATCTATAAAAGAAGACATGATAAAAACCCTATCCATCAAGTCGTATAACCCACTTCTTGTTCTTCTCCATATAATTCTCCATCAAAAGAGAATTATAGCTTTATGTGATTGATTGATTAATGAATTTGTTTAATCTTATGAAAATTACACAAGAGAATGAATAAATATCTCTATTTTTTTTTTAAAAGTAAAGGCACTAAAAAACCCTAAACTCTCTCTCCTCCCTCCTCCATGGCTCGCAAAAGGAGTGCTTTGGCTGTGGCCAAGAAGAAGAAGAAGGCATCAGGGAGTTCAAGGATCGGTGCAGGGATGGTTGATTCATTGGTGGATTTTCCAGGGGATGTCTAGGGTTTTGATTAGGTCTCTTTGCAGGATGGGGATGCATGCAGGCTTCATGCAGACTATGACATCGATCGAGGCCTTACAAATAGGGTTGTCAGTTCGATTCAAAAGGAGGCTCTTGAGAGTTCAGAGAAGGATGAGGGGCATATGAATGGTCCTATTTTACTTGGAATTCAAAGGAGTCACGAGGCATCAAGGGTTCAAGAGGCTAACAATTCGTTGGTTGATAAAAAATCCTAGAAGTACATGGTTTTAGGCAACATAATTCCTTCTCGTAGGGCCACCCTGAGTTATGTCCCTCTAGTGCTCGTAGCGGATAAAATTCCAGTCTCCTTATAGAAGGATATGGTGGACAACAATTGTAAAGATTGGCAATGGGACATCGTGGGGTATGTTATTGGTTTCAGGCTTAGCTTGTCCCAAATGGTTAGATATGTCAAAAGAAACTGGTCTTGCATGAAGGAACCCAAGGTTTTATTGCATGATTAGGGTTTTGTAGTGTTTAAGTTCAATTGTAAAGAGGACAGAGATTGGGTTGTGATAAAACCTTGTTGGTCCTTCTTTAACAAGCCATTTATTCTTAAAGAGTGGCATAGGAGGTTCCAGTTTACTAAGGAGAAGTTCCAATTCATGCCTCTATGGGTGAAGCTTATGAATCTTCCATTAGATTATTGGGATGTTGACTCCTTGAGCAGGATTGGAAGTGCAATAGGGAGACCTTTGTTTTTGGATGGTATAACCTCAACAGGGGAGAGAATTTCCTATGCTCCTATGTTGGTTGAGGTGGATGTATCCAAGAAACTTGTTGAGTTAGTGGAGCTGGTTGATCCTGATGGTGCTGTGTTGTCCCAGAAGATTATGTATGAATAGAGACCTACTTTTTGTGAGGTATGTCATGAAGCAGGTCACTTTTTTGAGAAATGCAGGAAGGTTTCCCAACCTATGGTGCTGGCTGTAGGGCCTTCTTTTAGTGCTAAAGGGCAATTCAAGGCTGGTTAGGGAGTTCAATAGTGGAGGAAGGTGTCTCAAGGGATGTTTGTCTCTTAGAACAGTGAAGTAATTTATGCAAAGGATGGAGAAAAGGCATTACCATAGAATAACAATTTGTTAGAGATAAGGGGTGAGGAAGATCAAGTGGATGCCATCTGTTCTGGAGAGGGCAAGTCCATAACTCCAGGAAGTGATTCTAAGCTGTAGAGGAGATCTCTAGAAGGAAAGGAGAAAATGGACAAGGGAACTTCTGTAAGTAGATTTGCATGTTTGGATTCAACTAATGGTGATACCTTCCTGTATGATGACAGTATGCAGAAGCAAGGTGTTTTGCAGTTGGGAGAACCACATTTTCATCAGTTTCCCAAGAAGATTATAAATGTTAGGGGTCTGGAATGTCAGGGGACTGAATAAGCCCTATAGCCCTATAAGCAAAAGGAGTTGAGGCACTGGTTATTAGTGCATAAAATGTCTTTTATGGGATTGTTGGAAACTAGAGTGAAGAGTAATAAAGCTGATGGAATTTATGTTAAACTTGGTAAGGAGTGGGGGAGGCTTGATAGTTATGTGTCTCAGTCTAATGGGAGGATTTGTTGCATTTGGGATAGAGAGATTTGGGATGTTCAGTTTTTAGCATGCAGTGAGCAATCTTTGCATGTTTTCGTGTCTGTAGTTCATTCCAATGTGACCTTCTTTGCATCCTTAGTCTATGGTTTTAATTCTGGAGTTAATAGAAAGGCTTTTTGGCAATGTCTTCAAGATCATAAAGTTGAGGATGAGCCTTGTATTGTGATGGGTGACTTTAATGTTGTGTTGGAGCCTATTGAGAAATTTCAAGGCAATGCCATTAATATCACTGATGTGTCAGAAGCTCGAGATTGCTGCATTTCTTTATTAATTCATGATTTAGCTTTCACTGGCCTAAAGTTTACTTGGTCAAATAGAAGTTTGGGTGAAAATTTAAATGTGGCTAAGCTGGATAGGGTTATGGTTAACTTATATTGGTCTTCTAAGTTTCCTTTGTCTTATACTCAGTTTAAGGAGACTTTATTTTCGGATCACAGCCCTACAGTGATCTCTTTGGATGAGAATATACCTCAGTTTAGGGGCCATTTTAAATTTTATGATATGTGGACCCTAGATCTAGGTTTTCTATCTTTGGTGGCTGGAATTTGGCAGCAGTCTTCTACATGCCTTGACCATAGGAAATTTCAAGCCAATTTAAGGGAGGTAAAGCTTAACTTGAAGTCCCATAATAAATATAATTTTGGAGGAATTTCCTCCAGGGTTCAGAAGGCTAGAGAAAAGTTGAAAAGAAGTCAAGAAGCTCTAGCAAAACAACCTCATATTCTTTCTTTGCAGTAAGAAGAGAAAGTTTGCTTGCAATAGTATGAGTTTTATGCAAGATGTGAAGAAAGTTTCTTGAAGCAGAAATCAGGTATTAAATGGCTGCATTTGGGGGACTCCAATTCCCATTTCGTTTTCTCTATTATGCTAGCTTGACAGAAATAGAATATTATAAGGAAGATTAAACTCTGTGATGGTCTTTGGTGTTCTGAGAGTGATGGAATTGCTAAAGCTTTTGTGTCCTTCTACTATGATCTATTGGGTAAGGGTAGTCTTGCTTCAGGAAATGTCTCCGATGAGGTTCTTAAGTTGGGTCCTAGTTTACCTCTTGCTCTTTAGCATGAGCTTCTTAGACCCATTTCTATTGTGGAAGTTAAAGATGCATTTTGGTCTTTTGAAAATTATAAAGCACCAGGGCCTGATGGGTTTACTACAGGGTTTTATAAGGCAGCTTGGAGTGTGTTAGGGGAAGATCTATGTCTTTTAGTAAGGAGGGTGTTTCAGACAGCTACTGTTCCTTCCTTCATGGGTCATACAAAGCCGGTTCTTATTCCAAAATCAAAAAATGTTCATGAGATGGTTGATTTTTGACCTATTGCGTGTTGTAATGTGGTTTACAAGGTTTTGGAAAAGGTTTTAGCAGGAAGATTGCAAAACGTCCCACCTTCTATTATCCATTCTTCCAAGTCTGGTTTTGTTAAAGGGAGAAGGATAGGAGATAATGTCCTTTTAGCCCATGAGTTGCTGCATATGTATAACATGAAGCATATTTCTCCAAGATGCATGATCAAGGTGGATATGAGGAAAGCTTATGATTCTGTTAACTGGATCTTCTTAGAGAAGGTCTTGCTGGGGCTGCACTTTTCTTTGCATTTTGTCAAGGTGCTTATGGCTTGTGTGTCTTCTGTCTCTTATTCTTTGTGTCTCAATAATGTCCTACAACCTCCTTTCAGGGGGAAAAATGGGCTTAGGTAGGGAGATCCTTTGTCTTCCTTTTTTTTGGGTAAGTAAATAAATTTTTATTACCAAAAATGCAATATGTACATCAAAAGCCTTTCAAAACAGAAGGCTTACAAAAATGACATAATAGACCAAACCACTTCAACACAAAGTCTACATCCAGTGGTCTCTACTCTTCAAGATCTTATGCGTTTTTCCATTTTTTGCAAGGCTTTCTCTGATAAAGATTTACTGGATAATCTGCTTGTAGACAATATCAAGTGTAGGTTGCTTCTTTTGGAACACAACATCATTCCTATTGATCCATAGCTTGTATGTCAAGGTAGTAAAAGCAATCTTCAGCACTTCTGTTCTACCATTTTTACCCTTAGTATACCTGATCATCCAGTGGATAAAACTCTACCATGTTGTGAAAATATGAGGTAGTAAGAGCCAATTGAGTACTCGTCTCCAAAGATGATGTGTAACATTGTATTGGACTAGGAGGTGATCTAGGTCTTCCTCTCCCTACTAGCAGACTTCACATGTATCATTATCATTTACCTAAGAGCACTTCTTGGCAGGCCATCCAACATATAAATTTGTGTCTAGGCATGCCATGGTGATCCCACACAAGATTATACCATTTTACTTTTTCATTTTTGTGTCTCAATAAATGGTACATGTTTGTGATACTGAATTTACCATTATCTCTGCTGGAAGCTAAAATATTCTGCCTCATAATTCTCATTCTGAAAATGAGTTTGATTGTCCAATATAATTCTTCTTTGATCTCAGCCATCATCCAATATTTTTAAGTATTTTTCATGAATCTATTTGACCCAAATACTCTCCTTTTGCAGCTGTAATCTCCATAAGTTTTTGTAGAAACAAGCTTCATTCCAAGGTACTAACTATCAAATTCCTAATCCACCTTTATCTTTAGGGTGACATATTCTGTTCCAAGAGATGAGAGCCTTTCTTTTTCCATCTATCATATTATTCCAGAAAAAATTTCTACAATTTGATTCTAATTTTTGCATGATAGTCTTAGGTAGCATGAAAACTTGCATCCAAAAGTTTTTAATACCAAATATGACTGATTAGAGAACTTATAGTTTCCCTACATAGCTTAAAAAATTCAGAGTCCATGCCTTCATTTTCTAATTAATTCTATCAAGTAGAGGCTAATAATGGGCAACAGAAAGTGAGGCACTGCTTAATGGAACCCCAAAATACCTGAAGGGTAATCTTCCTTCATTGTAATTCAGTAACTGAATTATCTGCCTCTTCACATTATTGTGAACCCCTTCAAAATAGATGCAACTTTTTTGGGGATTATCCTTCAATCTTGATACTGCTGTAAAACTCTCCAACTTCTCCTTAATAGGGTGGGATGACTCCATATTACCCTTGCAGAAAAGCAACAGATCATCTGCAAAGCAAAGGTTTATCAATTTTAGTATTTTGCAATCAAGGTGGCCTTTGAAGGTTTTTTCCTTCCATAGAGATCTCATCATCCTATTAAGATATTCCATAGCCAGAACAAAGAGATAAGGAGATAGAGTATCTCCCTGTCTTAATCCTCTACTCCCTTTAAAAGGATTGGAAAGGGACCCTTGAAGGCTAATAGAGAATCTCACAGTAGAGATGCATTGCATGACTAGGTTAATAAAATGAGTGGGAAAGTCCAACCCCTCCAGCACCATCTACAAGAACTGCCAGTCAATAGTATCATAAGCTTTTTGCAAATCCACTTTCATCATCATTCTGGGACTTATATTTTTCCTGCTATATTTCCTCAAGAGTTCCTGGGCCATTAATATATTGTCACCAATCTATCTTCCAGGCACAAATGCAAACTGGGTGTCACCCACGACTTCTGTAAGGACATGCATGATTCTGTTGGTGAGGAATTTTGAAATTATTTTGTAGATCACATTGTAACAAGCAATGGGTCTATATTCAGTAAGAAAGGTAGCATTTTGAGATTTTGGAATCAAATGGATACTTGTGGAATTCAGAGCTTTTAAAAGATAACTTGTATTCCAAAATTGGCTTGTTGCTTCATAAATGTCCTCTCCTACAATGTGCCAGGATGTTTGAAGAAATGAGCATTGTAGCCATCAGGACCCGATGCTTTGTTATCCCCCATACTGAATGCTGCTTGCTTGACTTCATTAGCTGACATTGGGTTGAGTAAGTGTCTTCTCCCTTCTTTGGATAGCATAGGACCTTCTTTGAAAACTTTAGGATCAAGGTGAAAGTTAAGAAGAAATGCAATCTTTATGGACCCTAGCTTTGAAAACTTCAAATGGACCCTAGCAATTGCCATCTCTTATCCAAAGAAAAAGAAGCTAAGAAGAAATGGTGGAAAAAGCTTCAAATTGAAGAGCAGTTCCTTCAACAAAAATCAAAAATTAATTTTGTTCAGTTGGGAGATGGGAATAATTCTTACTTTCATGCAAAAATGATAGAAAAACAGAATATTAACTCCTTAACTCATCTTCATAGCCTTAATGGATGCAAACTCACATCATGGGCATATATTGAGAAGGAACCTACTGTCTACTACATGAACCTGCTAGGTACAAAAGTATGATTGATTTGGATGGGTTAATTGTGTGGTATACACTTGATTTTTGAAATCTAAAATTTTTAACCCGCTTATATAAGGATTGTTTGGATTTATCTGATTGAGCTATTTTCTATAAATTGATTGTATATTTTGTATTAGAATACGTTTAATTTCATTTCTGAATCTTCACTTTCAATATTCTAACAAGATTTGACAAGATTTGCATTCTAAAGCTTAAAAATCCTAATTATGTTAAATTGGGTATTTCTATTATTTTTTTAATCAATTGAGTATACAATATATTATAAAATATGTCTAATTGCATTAATAAATATTCAATTCAAATAATTTAATTAAATTTGACCGAATTGTATTGTTGGGCCTAAAATCCTAATTATCAAAATGAAATTATGAACTTGGTCATTTGTATAGTTATTTATTATAAAATTAATATGATAGAAATGTTTAAAATGTCTTCGATTTCATTCTAACACCTTCAATTTGAATTAATTGATTTGAATTATCCGAATTTGTATGTTGGACTTTAAAATTCTAATTTTTGAGAATAGTTTTTTGAAATTTAGTTCCATTTGATTCTTTCACGTATTAATCAATTAGGTTTGTTTAAAAATCAATTAAATTGAGTTTCTAACTTATTGTTTGGATCAATTCTTTAAAATTGATTGATTTGACATTTTGAGTTGTAGACTGTAATACCTCGTATTTTTAAAATCCAGATTTATTAAGCTTAATGATTTTATTAGCGTAATTTGATGTAAACATTTAATTATTTTAATTTTGATTCGTTTTATGGATTTATCGACGATTTCAAATTCATATTTGAATTTAATTAATTATTGTCGTTGCGAACCATTCTAGATAAATTCGTTAACGACAATGATTTTATTATATTCTTATGAGTTCGAGTGTCGGTTAAAAATATATATTCCCGTTCTTTCTCGTATTTTGATTTTTAATATTTTAAATTTATTTTCGATTATAACTTCGTCATGTGATTACGGCTTTATTTTGAAGTTATATTTCGTTAACGAAATATATTATTTAAGTTATAGAATTTTTGTTTAAATAGTTAAATTTATTTTAATGATTTTATCCGTAGAAAATATTTTCGACTCTAAATTTATCCCTGTTCGGGAATCGTTAATAACTTTTGGGAAGTTTTAAATTAAAAAGATTTTCGGAGTTTATTTATGAATTTCTTCATGGAATTAATTTTCTTTTGTTTTATGCTTTTTGATTTACGAAAAACCGATTTCGGAAATTATTTACATTAGTCTCGGTTTGTTAGAATTTTACTTAAATATTTTATTATATGTTTTTAAATATTATTTCGGGGTCTTATAATGTATTTATATAAATAATATAAATTTTTACGTTCATTAATAAATTCTTCCAAAAATGTTTCCGAAATTCTTTATATAGCTTTTATTAATTTTAAGCGCTTGGATCGTTTCAAAATAATTTTCGTTTAATAAATTTTAGATAAAATATTCTAATAATAATTTTTAGACTTAAGTATTTGTTTTAGGTGCATTTGAAAAAAAAAACCACCTGTCGGTGCCCCGACCCTCCCCCTCTTCTGTTTCCCTTTTCCCTTCTTCCTTTCTCTTCTCTTCTTTTCCCTAACAGTCCCCGACCCCCTGCGCCTTGCCCTGTCCCGCAACCCTAGCCAGCCACCACCTTCTCCTTAGCTCCTCCGCTCTGGCCAACCTCGCCAGCACCCGTCGACCACCGCCGCAGCAACTGCGAGCAGCCGCGCACAGCAACCACGCACAGCAGCCACGCCAGCAGCGCGCAGGAGCAGCAGCGGCGGTAGAGCGCAGCAGCAACGAGTCGCACAGCTCGCGCCACCGCCCAGCCACCGGCGAGCCCTGCTGACCACCGGCGAGCCACCCTCGTTCCCCGACGAAGCTTCTCCGGCATTTTCTTGGCCCGATTGTGTTGATTTCTTTCGGTATAAATTTCCGAAAACCCTAATATATATATTTGATTAATTGAGTATGGATTAGCTTATGAAAAGCTAAATTGGTTGTTTGTTTATGTATATATGTGCTGGAAGATTGATTTGGATAGGTTAATTGTGTGGTTGTGTTGGAATTTTGGAAAAAATTGGATTTTTGGTCGGGTTATGCCCGAATTTTTCGGATCCGTCCGATTTATCTATTTTCGATAAATTGATTATACAATATGTTTTAAAATGTATCCGATTTCATTTTGGAACCGTCAATTTGAGAAATTTATGTAGGTTTTATCGAAAACTGATTCCTAGGTCGAATTTCGGGTGTAATGAAATTGGGTCGTATAATTGAGCCGTTTCGCTCAATTGATTTTATAATATTGTTTAAAATGTATTTAATTTTATATTGGAAGTGTTGATTTGGGAAAATTGTGTGTAATTGATCGGAATTGGATTTTTAGGTCAAAACTCCCGCGGGTTTAAATTGGTTTGGGTAATCGGATTATTTTATTTAATTGACTATATAAATTACATTATAATATGTTTAATTACATTTTCGAACTGTCAATTGATATGTTTTGGCAAGAATTGATCGGATTTGCGTTCCGGGCCCAAAAACCCTAATTGTGCTAAATTGGACATTATGTTATCGGTTTTGATCAATTGATTATTTGATATGTTATAAAAGGTATTTAATTGCATTTCTAAACATTCAATTTGATTAAATTAATAGAATTTTACCGAATTGCATTTTCGGGTCTAAAACCCTAGATTTTAAGTGGGATTATGAGATTGGTTATTTGTATAGTTGTTTTGCTAAAATTAAATTTATAAAAGTAGTTGAAATGAGCCTAATTGCATTCTAATACCTTTAATTAGAATTAATCGATTTGAATTACCTGCGTTTATGTCGTGGACTTTAAAACCCTAATTTTGAAAATTGATCATCTGGAATTGATTTATCAGAAGATCGTTTGTTGAATTCGATTGTCTAGATTTGTCTAAAATTAGTTTAATTGTGTTTTAAAACTATCAATTTGAGGTAATCAAAGTGATTTGGCCGATTTGTGGTTTAAGTATTAAAAACCCTAATTTTCTGGGATGATTTTATAAAATTGATTTTGCTATATGTATTTTATCTAATCGAATTCTATCTTTGGGTTTTAAATCATTTAAATTTGGTTTTAACCTAATCGGTTTGGATTTGGTTCTATGTAAATGGTTAGGTTACCTAATTAGTTGTAAAACCTAATAAATAAGTTATTTTCGATAAATTAACTTATGATCAATTATTCTTTCTCGCGCTTTCCAAATTAAGTTGAAATGTCCCAAGTGATATTTGTATTAATCCGTTTTGATTTAGTTTTAACCTTAAATTTTAATAGAGCTATGCTTTTAAGTTTTAATTTTTGGACACGTTTTCTAAGAAAGATCATTTGTGTCGTTTGTGTTTATTTAATTAGAATATGTGGATTATTGATTGATAGGATAATTTCTAATTTAGTTTTCAATTTCTATCGGATCTAGGAAAGCTTTCTCGTGGATCCACGAGCTAGTGATCTCTCTCCCTTTTATCTCGCTTAGCTAGCCTCGGATCCAGGTAAGTTCTCTACTTACCTCTACTTATGGGTATTTCGTAAGGATGTGGCTAAGGTCCCTATGTGTTATGTGACTTGCAAGCCTTAGATTTTTGTATATATACCATGTCCGGTTGTGTATCGTATGGTTGTCCTTAATGTGTTTTATGCGTAGCGCAGCTTCGAGTTAAGGTATGTGGTATGCGTTTTCTTACGACATGAATGTGATGTCCATATGTGGTAATTATGATGTGCTGTGATATGATGTAACCCTCTAGGACATGCATGCTAGGGTGATTATTATTATTATTATTATGACATGGAGATAAAAGGGCAAAAAGAAATAATTGGGAAGTGAGTTGCTAAAAGGGAGTATAAGGGACCCCATTAGGGTTTTGGGAAGAATTAGTAATATGGAAAGGGCGGAAGTAAAAATGATTAACGGTGAGTGAGGTGCGGGTTGAGAGTGAGAGTTTACGTTATGAGGAATGATTATGGGTGTTTTGGGAGAGAAGAAATATTGGGTGAAAAGGAGAGGTTACTTGTGGGAAAAGAAAGGTACTAGGGTTGAAGTGGCCAACTAGGATTTGAGTCACAGGTGGAATCGATGGGTAGAGCGATATGATTTGGGATTGGAACTAAGTGAGATGAGGTGTTGAGGATAAATGAATTAATGGTAGTGAAATAAGAGGGGGTTGGGCCACATAGGTCCTATTAGGGTTTCAAGGGAAACCCTCGAGGCTAATGGCGGATGGAGTCTGATGTCACGAGGTGTTGGGCCTTCACCCACACCCTTAAGAGTTGGTTTTTATTATGTGTGAGTATAGAGGGAAATGGATATCGAGGTGTGATAAGGGGTGCACGAGTTCCAAGATATGGGACGGGCCCTCATGGGAGGATAGGTGTGGATATAGTTAGCCATGCATGTCAAGGGTAAAACACTTTCAAATAAGATACGTTAAGATACTAATCACTTAAAGAGGAAGATGCTGAGCCGGGCCCAGACCGGTCCACCGGCGAATAATAGTGGCCAGGAGCCGGGGTGCCATGGAGACCGTGCCACCGGCGAACAATAGTGGTCAGGAGCGTTTTGCCCTGTATGATTTCCGGTCCACCAGCTATAATAGTGGGGGTTTCCGTGCTCAGCAACCCAAACGTAAAATTTATAAGACATGGGAAAGATACTAAATACTTACAGTGGAACACCGTGTGAGTCGGGGCCAGACCGGTCCACCGGCAAATAATAGTGGCCAGGAGCGTTCTGCCCTGGAGACCGGTCCACCGGCAAATAATAGTGGTCAGGAGCGTTCTGCCCTGAGTGTATACTTTCCGGTCCATCGGCTATAATAGTGGGGTTCCGGCACTCACATGGACTATTAAAGAATATGTGTGTAATGAATATATTATTGATGAGAATAAAGAATGAGTCACAAGCACTTACAGTGAAACACCATACGAGTCGGGGCCAGACCGGTCCACCGGCAAATAATAGTGGCCAGGAGCGTTCTGCCCTGGAGACCGGTCCACCGACAAATAATAGTGGTAAGGAGCGTTCTGCCCTGAGTTTATATATTCCGGTCCACCGGCTATAATAGTGGGGTTCCCGCACTCACGTGGATTGATAAAGACTGTGGTGCGAAATGACTACTTTTAATAAAGACTCAAAGAGTATAAGTCTAATTGGACTATGGTCAGCTTTTATTATTTGTATTACTACATGCTGATTTCGTGATTATGTCACGCGTTGAGTTTCCAATAATATGGATTATTCTTACTTGAGGCGCATGAGTCACTTTATATTTCGGTTATACTACGCTTATATGTTTAAATGGGATGTTATAAATGTTTCATATGTTACTATAGGTGTATGGCAAGATTGCTGGTGTGGTTTGTGAGTACGTTTGATATTGTATCCATATATTGTATCATAATTTAATATGTACTTGATGTTACAGTTTACGTCTCTCCCATAAGATAGGGTAGTGAGACTTACTCAGTATTGGACCCGTACTGATACTACACTGGTTGAATGGGTTCTGTGATGATCCACCGATGGTGGGGAGCAGACCTTTGATGCAGGTTTTGATCGATTACTAAATTGGGGTGGAAGGATTGACTTGAGTGAGTAGGCAGTCCGGATATTTATCCTTCGGGATTTGTTTTGTTTAATTGTATTCATCTTTGAAAGTTACAAGTGTTGTATTTAAATTTCCAAGGGTTTTGTAATTGACTTTAAATTCTCATAACGTTGTTATGCTTTTAAAGTTCGGATTTAATTGTTTAACAGTTTTTTTTAGCCTTGCATCTAACATGAGATAGATGGTTGACATTTATCTTGTGTTAGATGTGGCGGTAACATTTCCCAAATTCACTCCTAGCTTCCGCTTTATCCTTTCAAATTTTTTTTTCAGGAGTGAAATTTGGGGGTGTTACATAGACCCTAATCGTTTAAGTGGGTTTTGATGAAATTTATTTATTTTCTATTATTCTATGTTTTGATTAGTTTTCTTTAACTTAGTACAATGATTTTCAAAGGTGATTTAGGTAGGTATTTTGGTGGATTCTAAAGCTTGAGTTTCTTCTTCTTCTTGCGCTAGGATAGCTTGAAAGTTAGGTAAACCTCCTAAACTAATAGGTAATAGACTCTTTGTGTTAATAAGTATTATTCCATAATCTTAGTTATGTTAAGAGCATGTTAGGGTTTGTTAATAAGACATCGACAGTTTGTCTCATGTTCTATGTTGTATTAGTATTTTGGTGTGATATTATGTGGTTCTTCTTAGATGTGAATCTTGATTATTTGTAGTTGTATTTTATAAGTTGTTATGATATATAAGTTGTATAAATGTACCATGATCATCTTTGTTAATGCAAATGTAAGTTGTTGAATTCTGTTGCAGAATAATCTTGGATGTAAAGAGATCTAAACCAAATTGAAATTAATAAAATTATGCACAATTGAGGATTCAATCACAAAATAAAACAATTGAGGAAAATATAGAGATCTTTATTTGTACTTTTGTATAATTACATGATGATTAAACTAATCAATCAATAAATTACACAAAAATATAATTCTCTTTGAATGGATAATTCTATAGAAGAAGAATAGGTTAGGCCACACGACTCTCGATAGCTAAGGTTTCATATGTATCCTTTTATAGAAGATAAAATACTACAGAGTAAAACATCATGTTTAGGAAATAATGAAAAAATACGGTTCATATTTAGGAAACACGGGACCCCCTATGTTTGTTTCTTTACTCTTGAATTTTTCTCTGAACACATCAAAGATTTCCCTTAGAAATATGAACCATGTTTATTAACCTGGGACCCCATGTTTCTTACATAATTCTCCATATTATACTAAAAATTCCCAACATATGCATGAACTAATACAATGTTATGTTGTATTCAAATACCTAGTCAAAACTCACAAATTCTTTATTGGTTATTATATGTGATGGAATAAGTGGTCATTAACATCAAATATGAATAATTCAAGTGACAAGTGAAATGAGTGAATTATGAAAATTGTGTTATAGGCCACCATAGTGGTCATAGCTTATATATAGCCTATCTTGAGTAGTCTTAGGATGACCTCTAAAGTATGGTCGTGCATTATGCAACGGATGCCTTTATTGTGATTTAGTATGGTGCTATCTGTCTTAATGCGGTAGCACATTTCGTGTTTGCTATTAGCCTTTGTACATTTAGCGATGTCCCTATTTCTACTTTTTAGGTGACTTACAAGGCCTATAAGGGTGTGTGGACAATTTATAGGTGATTAATGGACCCTATAAGGGATGAAAAATCTTTATGAAAAACTAATATAGGCCTTCAATCAGGAATACTTACACAATTCCAAAAGCTAGCTATTTCCATTGCAAGCTTATCCATCTCCTCTAATTCATTGTGTAGAGGTGAGGTTTTTTCTCGTAATAATAAAAAGCTAAGTCTTTATATCTAATACAAACTTGAACCTTATTCATTAATTTTGTTGAATCGCCATATATCATTGACAAGCAGGAATGTTGATAAACCGAGTCAGCTCACAAGTTGACTTTGTTGGGATCATTAAGTGATCAACTCGGCTCATCTCATTTGTTTAGCAACATAAATTAAATTTGAGCATTGTTTTTAGGCTCATTTATTAAAATATCTAAGCTCTAGCCAAGAGAGGTTTAACTCATTTGTTTGCAAGCCAGCTTGAATTTAGCTCGTTTATAAGCTCAATTCATTTTTTAGTAGACTAGGCTTGTATAGATTTTAAATTATAAATGAGATACATAGTTAAATAATCCTTTACATAAGTTGAATAATAAATTGAGTTGATTTGATTTGTTTAACTTTCAAATGAGCCAAATAGTTAAATGAGTTGAGTCAAGAATCAAAACATAATAAATAAACTGGTTTGGTTCATTTTTTTTTTAAAATTTAAATGAAATGAGCTTGAGCCGGGCTCATTTGGCTCGTTTCAAACTTGAGCTGAATTCGAGTCTAAAAAAATTAAACTAGCTAAGCTCGAGCTGGGGTAATTAGATTGATTCAGATTGTTAACAACCTAATTGATAATTGACAACTAACAACTGATAATTGGCAATTGACTCTAAATATCATGTGATTAATTTTTATGTAATTATATTATTTTAGATAACATGTCTTAAGTCGTGTAATAACTATAGCAAAAGACCTAACAAAACAAGGCGTACAATTCTTTTGTATCTTGGTTGGGATTTTTGTAGGTTTAATTTTAAGGGTTTGTGTTGTTAATTTTTTCTTTCTTTCTTTCTTTCTTTTTGTTGAGACCAATAGATTGACTGGATGGAAATGCTATGGTGTATTGAGTTACTTTTTTCATATTCCTCTCCAATTGTGAGGGTGGCTTTGGTGATATGAATGAATGTGCTTTGTATTTTTTTTTCCTTCTTTTTATAAGTCAAGGGGTATTTATTTGATTAGTTGGATTTACTTTATTTGAGATGTTTGTTACCCTGGGCATCTTAGAGGAGTTGCTTGGATGTTAATAAGGTTGGTGTGTAAGGTTTATGTTGTAGGTGGTTAATGGTGCTCATTTCAGATGCTACCAACTTGATTTGGAAGTAATTTTTATCTTAAGTTGAAGAGTAATGATATAATCTTGTTTTTATTATTAGGTATGATGGTTTCCTTTTCTTTTGATAAAATGTCATTATTTATTTAATACTTGTATTAATTTTTTTTATTTTTTTTATTATTATAGATCCAGTTTATTTTGACAAATTAACCTATTTTATTATATTTGGTGAAGAGAATGATTAGTTTTTAAACAAATTCTAATCATAGTTAAATAAGCCTTTAAATAAGTTGAATCATGATTAGTTTTTAAACAACTTCTAATCATGATAGGATGGCCTTAGAATTCCTCCCTGCCCCATAAAGATTCGAACTACCTGCTGAGATACTCCATCATTCCTATCATATTGCAGATGTGTATGATCCCATTCGTTTTTCAGCTCCTAAAGTTGGTTGGTGGAGAGCAGTATGGTCCAACCCTGTAGCTCCTAAGCATAAAATTATTTTCTGGTTGGCTGCTCACTCCAAGCTTCCTACCAAAGATAAGTTAATCAACCTTGTTCCATCCATCAGTCTGCAATGTAGCATCTGCTCTCAGGAGGAAACCATTTCCCATTTATTCTATAACTGTCCTATATTGAAGAAGGTTTGGTTTGCTATTGGTAAAGCTTGTAGGGAAAGGAAGAGTCACAACTCCTGGGAGGTTTTTCTGAGTTCCTTCTCCCGAGGTAGAAGTAGAAGTGCAACAAAAGCTCAATTTTATTCTTGTTTTTATGCTGTAGCTTTCTATGAAGTTTGGAAGGCTAGGAATGGTAATTTTTTTTTTCAAATGTAGCTTAGGATTTTAAAAGGGTAGCTCATCGAATTGATTTGAGTATGTCTTCTCTTTGTATTCACCCTAGCAGGAGTGATAAATTTAGAGGTATGATAGGGATGGTGGATCAATTCTACAACTTCATTTGTAATTCTTCTTGATGATATCAAAAAATATCTCTAATTTTTTCTTAATTATTCTATTTTGTGATTGAATCATCAATTATTCATAATCTTATTAATTTTGATTTGGTTTGGGTTATTTTCAATCCACACTAATTCAATAACAAATTAGTATTAGAGCAACATTATTGAAGAGATATAGTCATGGGGACACATTCAAGATTTGATATTGAGAACTTTAATAGATTTGTCAATTTTGAATTATGAAAATTGAAGATACAGGCGATTCTAATTTTGAACAGGTTGGAGAAAGCATTATCTAATCAATTGTGGTTGAAGCTAGAGTTATTGTATATGAAAAAATTAGTAGCAAATTGGTTGTAGTTGAAAAGTCAGCTTCATGACCTAAAATTAGGTGAGATTAATATTTAAAAATTCACTTGAATGAATTTGACCATATAGTTATGGATTTACATAATATAGATGTTGAATTAGATGATGAAGATTTGACTAATATGTTATTATGGTCTTTGCTTGTAAGCTTTAAGCATTTTCGTGTTACTATTTTGTATGGGAATGACAAGTTAGTCCTTGAGGATGTAAAATCTCCCTATTAAAATAGGAGTTAATTGATAGTTAGTTAATAGTAGTTGTAATTGTCAGAACTCACATGGCGAGGGATTAGTAGCTAAGGGGAGGATACAGTAGTAAGGTCCTGGGGATGGTAAGAAGTCTAAATTTAAGTTGAAGAGTTTGTAGATGAATGTGACATGCTATGGGTATTATAAGAAGGGGCATGTTAGGAAGTATTTTGCTAATAGGAAGCTAATACTATGTCTGGTGAGTCATCCTCTATAAAGGATGATGCTGTAGTTGCCCATGATGATAGTGATGGGGATTTTTTTATGGCCACTGATAGAAAAAACAAGATTAGCAGTATATGGATCTTGCATTCTGGGTATTCTAAACATATATGTCCCAAATAAAGTTGTTTTTAGACAATTGATGCGACTTTGGGTGGAGTTGTCTTGATGGAAAATAATGTCTGTTGCAAAGTTTATGGGATCGAGATGGTGAAGGTGAGGATGCATGATGGTGTTGTTAAGATACTATCCAAAGTGAGACATGTCCTTGAGATGACCAAGAACCTCTTCTCTTTGAGTTTTTTGGATTATAAAGGGTACTGGTGTGTTATTGAGGATGATACCTTGAGAGTTAAAAAAGGGGTTCTGGTGGCGAGGAAGGGGAAATATTTGGGACACTATATGAGTTCGTAGGCTCCATTATTGTGGGGATAGTTGCTGTTAAATTACAATGGTTATCAAACTTAGATGTTACGAGACTTTGACACATGAGACTATGACATATGAGTGTCATGGGCATGGTTGAGCTCTCTAAGAGGGGGCTCTTAGATCAATAGAGTTTAGGTAGTATAGAATTCTATGAGCACCGCGTGTTTGACAAGTAGAATAGGGTTAGCTTTTCAACAGCTAAGTATTATACTAGAGGGCCTCTTTCATATATCTATTCAAATTTATGGGGTCCAGTGAAAGTAGTTTCTAAAGGAGGTTCACAATACTTGCTTACATTTATTCATGATTTCTCTAGAAAGGTATGAGATTATTTCTTGAAGCATAAGAATGACATGTTTAGTGTTTTCAGACTCTATAAGACCTTGCTATAGAAGCAAAATAGGAAGTAGGTTAATTATATTAGGATAGATAATGGTTTTGAGTTTGTTGAGTAGAGTTTTACTGATTTCTGGTAAAATGATAGGATAACAAGACACTACCTTTGTGTTGGAAGACCATAGTAGAATTGGGTTGCTGAGTGGATGAATAAAACCCTATTGGAGAAGGCTCATTGTATGTTATCATAGGAAGGGCTATCAGGGGAGTTTTAGGTTGAGGTAGCTGACATGGTAGCATACCTGGTGAATTGATCACCAAATCGATCTAGAGAGTTAAAGACACCTAAGGATTTGTGATTTAGTGAGCGAAGTGATCACTTTGACTTGCATGCTTTTGGTTACTTTGCTTATGTTTATATGAATGATGGTAAACTTGATCCTAAAGTAAAGATTTGTATCTCTCTTAACTTTATATTCAGAGTAAATGGGTACAAGTTTTAGGGCCCAACTTCATCCAAGTTCTTGACAAATAGGGATGTTATCTTTAATGAGTTTGTGTTCTTCTAGAAGACTAAATCTTGTGATGGTGTCTCTAAGGAAGTGGAGCAAGATAGTGCTTCAGGAAAGGTAGACATTGAGGTTTAGTTAGATGGTAAAGACCCTTTTTATAGACTTACCATTCCTGAAGTGGGTGGATCAGGATAGTAGGTGGAGCAAAGGGGCATTGCTCTAGGCTAAGGATGGAGTTTTTTTAAGTCTCGGGTCAAGTTGGTTATGAAGGATTGGTTGGCTATGTTTTATCTAGTCTAGAGACTATTGTTGATGTGCATGAGCCAGTATCATTCTTAAAGGATATTGAGAGTACTAATTCTACTTAGTAGTATGCTAATATAGAGGAGGAGATGGAGTCCTTATTGAAGAATAAGACATGGAAACCTGTGAAGGCACCAAGGAAGAAACAATTGTTGATTCCAAGTGTATGTACAAGTTGAAACAGGGATCTTCAGGGGTGGAGAGACCATGGTACATGGTTTATTTAGTTGCACATCGATTCATTCATATTCTAAGCATGGACTATGACAAGGTATTTTCTCCTATGGTTATATGTACTTTTATGCGTAGCTTATTTGCACTTATGGATATAAATGATTTTGAGTTGGAGTAATTAGATGTTAAAACTATATTATTACATAGTGAGCTTGAGGAGCAAATTTATATATGATAGCCTGATGGGTTTGTGGTTGAGGGGATTCGTGATCATGTGTGCCTATTGAAGATATCACTCTATAGTTTGATGTAGTCTCCTAGGCATTGGTATAAATGATTTTTCTAGTTTATGCTTGAGCATGGTTTCTCCAAGAGTGAGTATGATGGATGTGTGTACTTGAAGATGATGGAGGGTGGCTCTTTTGTGAATCTTTTGCTATATGTTGATGACATACTTGTGGGGGTAAAAGATATGTCTGATGTTAATAAGTTGAAGGTAATGCTAAAGAGTAAGTTTGAGATAAAGTATCTTGTAGCTGCAAAGAGGATCCTTAGAAATTGTGAGTAAAAGCTTTTACACTTGTCATAAGAGTCTTATGTGAACAAGGTGTTGGAAATATTTCATATGATGGATGCCAAGATGGTAAACACTCTATTAGCTACTCACTTCAGATTATCCATTTTAGACTATCCTAAATCCAATAGTTGTTTAATATTTGAATGTTATTGGTTGTATCATGTACACTATGGTGTGTACCCAGCTTGATATTGCTTATGTTGTTAGTGTTGTGAGTTGATATATGGTGAATTAGGGAAATGCTCGTTGGCAAGAAGTGAAGTGGCTCCTTACGTACTAGAAGGGAATGACATCAGCTTATATTGAGTATGAGAGATCAATTAATTCACTTGTTGGGTTTGTAGACTCTGATTATGGTGGAGACCTTTATAAAAGGAGATCCATTAGTGGATAGTGTATTAGCTATTTGTTGAAGGTCTACTTTGCAAGAGGTAACAACCTTATCCACTACTAAGGCAAAGTATATGGCAATGATATAGGCTTTTTAAGAAGGCTTATAGCTTGGTGATTTAGTATAGGAGTTGGGGTTTGGTCATGGCGCGCTAATCATTCATGGTGATAGTTAGAGTGCTATCTATTTAGAAAAGAATCATAATTATTTCCATTATTGAATGAATCACATTGATATCAGGTATCAATTTATCTAAGGTATTGTTGTTATAGGCAAATTTATGTTGGAGAAAGTGGGACTTTAGATAATCTAGCTGATGTTAATGAAACCATTCACCATAAGTAAGTTTGAGAGTTTCTTTAACTTGAGTGGTGTTCACAAGACATCAGGCCCCTTGTTAGGACAGGGTTTTTGTAGAGGTCTTTATATGTCATGCTTCACAAATACTACATCAAGGTGGAGAATTGTGAGTTTTGATTGGGTATTTGAGGTATAATAATATTGTGTTGGTTCATGCATGAGTTGGGGATGTTTAATTGTGGAATGTGAATTATATGAGAAACACGGAGATCCCATGCTTATTAACATGAACCCTGCTTCTCATAGAAAACTTTGATGTATTTTTTGGGAAAAAGTCAAGAGTAAGAAAATAAATACAAGGGTCCCATGTTTCATAAACACAAACCATGGTTTTTCTTTATTTCCAAAATATGTCATTTTGCCTCATAGGATTTTACATTCTATAAAAGGAGACATGATGAAACCCTAGTTGTCAAGTCGTGCAACCCAGCTTGTTCTTCTTCACAATAAAATTCTCCATTAATAGAGAATTATATTTATTTATAATTAATTAATTATTTTATTTAATCATTCTATAATTACACAAGAGCACAAATAAATATCTGTAATTTTTCCTCAATTATTCTATATTGTGATTGGATCTTCAATTGTTCATAATTTTGGTAATTTGAATTTGGTTTAGATTCTTTTCAATCCACATTAATTCTGTAATATTTTCTTCATTGTTGGAATTGTTGAATGAAATATTATCATGATGTTGGTATTATATGATATGTGATATTGTATGTTGAAAGAAATGGTAAGAAAGCCATGAATGTATGAGTTCCCTATATTATTGGTATAAAATATTTGAGGTCCTATAGTTGTGGCTATACATTTTTATGATGATAGAATGTAATGAAAGGTGAAAAATTATTCATATTGAGACTTGTAAGATTCTTGTGGAAAATGGGTATTTAGCTGTTTCAAGGGTATTTTGGTCAATAATGCTGGAAGTGGTTTGAAATAGTTTTAATATAATATGTGGGAAGTTTGAAGTAATTATAAGTGGTCTAAATACAATAAATGAGGAAAGTAGTTTTGTAACACCATCAAAATTCACTCATGAATTTTTTTTTGAAAGAATAAAGCGTAAGCTAAAAGATAATTTGGGGAATGTTACCGCCACATCTAACACAAGATAAATGTCCACTATCTATCTCATGCTAGATGCAAGGCTAAAATATGTCAAATAAAATTCCAAACAACGTCTATGCCATGAGGATAAACTCCCACAAGGAAATATCCACAGACAGATGACAAGTGAATAAATTCACTAAATAAAATCATCGTTGAATTAATCAGCGGAACCTGTGAAATAAATCCGAATTTTGAAAGCTTATCAGAGTACGAGAAATTGAAAGTTAATTACAATACCCTTGAAATTTTAAATACAACACTTGAAACTTCCAAAAACAAATACAGTTAAACAAGACAAATCCCGATAGATCAAATTTCAGATTGCCTAGTCTCTCAAGCCAAGTCTTCCACCCAAATACAATATCTGAACTCAAACCTGCACAAGAGGTCTGCTCCCCACCATCAGTGGATCATCATAGGACCCATTCAACCAAGGTAGCATTAGTACTGGTTTGATACTGAGTAAATCAAGACTACCCAACTCCTGGAAGGAAACATGAAACACATAAGATATGAAATACTCTAGTTTACAATTCTCATGCTCAATTATACATTTATTACATACAATACAACATAGGATCACTGATTCATACTTACAAGTACATTACTAGAAATGACGGCACATAAGATACAAGCGTACAATAAATCACAATCGCATGCTAAGTAACACCAATCCAACAATTTGATAATAATCATTATTACATCTGATTTTATTTATTTACGATGAGTTCAGGGACCCCACTATTCTTAAACCGGTGGAACGGTCTGAAGCACCTCTCGGGGACAACACACTCGAGCCACTATTATCATCCGGTGGAATGGATCCTACACCTCTCAGGGCAAAACGCTCCTGAGCCACTATTCTGAACTGGTGGAACGACTTAAATCACCTCTTAGGGACAGGACACCTGAGCCACTATTATCATCCAGTGGAATAGACCCTACACCTGTTCTTGACTCCCGTAATCTTCCACTTTAAATAATTAGTATCTTATTCATTACTTAATTGATATCATATTCTTATTCATGATGAGTATAGGGCCCCACTATTCTTAATTCGGTGGAACAGATTGAAGCACCTCTCAGAGATAAGACACCTAAGCCACTATTATCGTCTGATGGAACAGACTCTACACCTCTCAAGGAAAAACACTCTTGAGTCACTATTCTGAACCGGTGGAACGACTTGAAGCACCTCTCAGGGACAGGACACCTAAGCCACTATTATCGTCCGGTGGAACGGACCCTACACCTGGTCCTAACTCACGTAATCTTTCACTTTAAATTATTAGTGTCTAATTTATTACTTATCTCATATCATATTCTTATTCACGTTGAGTATAGGGCCCCACTATTCTTAATTCGGTGGAACGGACTGAAGCACCTCTCAGGGACAAGACACCTAAGCCACTATTATCATTTGATGGAACAGACTCTACACCTCTCAGGGAAAAATGCTCCTAAGCCACTATTCTGAACCGATGGAACGACTTGAATCATCTCTCAGGGATAGGACACCTAAGCCACTATTATCATCTGGTGGAATATACCCTACACCTCGGCCCAACTCACGTGATCTTCCACTTTAAATTATTAGTATCATATTCAAGGATTTTAACCGACCATATATCAGGCCCACATGAATAATTCTGTGACATAAAGATACATCATAGGATATCATATAATTTCAATCCATACTCAACCCTTCATATACTCAAATGCATACCATAATCAAGCATCATACTAACACGCATTGGCATTGAGGCTATAAAATTCGTGCATATATGCAATTACCACACAGAACACAACATACACTTGACATGATTAAATAATCGATAGGCATACTTATCACCTTCCACTTCAAACAGACATACATCCAAATTCTGCCATAAATAAAGGTAAGTAATGACTTACCTAAATCCGAAGCTAGCTAAGCAAATTGAGAAAGAGGGAGAGCTATCGAAAGCTCGACAATCCATAAGAAAGTTTTCCTAGATCACTGATAGAAATTGAAACTAGGTTAGAAACTATCTTATCAATTAATAATTCACATATTCTAATTAAATAAACGCAAACGAACACAAATGAGCTTTCTTGGAAAATGTGTCCAAAACTTAGGACTCAAGAGCATAGCTCTATTAAGATTTAAGATTAAATATAACTCAAAACAGATTAATACAAATATCACTTGAGAAATTTCAAATTAATTTGGACAGCCCGAGAAAGAATAATCGATTATAAGTTAATTTATCGAAAATAACTTATTCATTAAGTTTTACAACTAAATAGGTAAACCAACCATTTACATAGAACCAAATCCAAATCGATTAGATTAAAACATAATTAAAATGATTTAAAATCTAAAGACAGAAATCGATTAGATAAAAGATGCATAGCAAAAATCAATTTTATAAAACTATCCCCGAAGATTAGGGTTTTTAATGCCTAAACTATGAATCGACCAAATCAATTCGATTACCTCAAATTGATAGTTTCAAAACACAATTAAACTAATTTTAGATAAATCTAGATAATTAATTTCAACTAAAATAATCTTCGTAGTAGCCAATTTAAGACTATTCATTTTCAAAATTAGGGTGTTTGAGCCCGAAATACAAATCCAATCAATTCTTGCTAAAATATATAAATTGACGATTCGGAAATGTAATTAAATATATTCTAATATAAATTGTATAGTCAATTGAATAAAATGACCCGATTACATAATTCAATTTAGACCTGCAAGAGTTTTGACCTAAAAATTCAATTTCGATTAATTACGTACAATTTTCCTAAATCAACACTTCCGATATGAAATTAAATACATTTAAAAATATATCGTATAATAAATTTATCCAAAATCGCCAAATCGGACGGATTCAAAAAATTTGGGCATAACTCGACCTAAAATTCAATTTTCCAGAATTCCAACATAAACTATACAATTAACATATCCAAATAAATCTTACAATACATATATACATAATCAAACAATCAATTTAGCTTTTCATAAGCTAATTCGTACAAAATTAATCAAATCAATATTAGGGTTTTTCAAAAATTTATACCAAACGAAAATCATTAAATTTGAGCAAGGGAAAGCCGAAGGAGCTTCGTTGGAGGCTGAGGGTTGCTCGCCGGTTGTCCGGAGATGTTAGCGGTGACCGAGAGGCAGCGGTGTGACCTACGCGTTGCTACTGCTACGTTGTTGCTGCTAGGGTGTCGGCTGCTACTGTTGCGTCACCAGTGGCTGCCGCTGCAGCATCTCTGGCGTCGGTCGATTGGCGGGGTGGCCGAAACAGCTTCGTTGGAGGCCGGGGGTTGCGAAGAGGGAGCAAGGGTCGGGAAGGGAAAGAGAAGAGAAGGGAGAGAAGAGAGAAAAGGAAAAGAAGAGGGGCAGGAAGGGCCGGTTGGGTTGGGCTTTTTTATTTATTATTTTTATTTTTTTACAAATACAAGTACAAAATAAAATACTAAATATAAAAAATTATTATTGGAAGAATTTAATCGAAAATTTATCTATCAAAAATTTATTTGAAAGGATTCGAAGGCTTAAAATTAATAAAAGAGCTATATAAATAATTTCGGATATATTTTCGGAAGAATTTACCAACGAACTTAAAAATTTATATTATTTACGGAGTCACATTATAAGACCTAAAACAATTATTTACAAATATATAATAAAATATTTAAGTCAAATTCTAATTAACCGAGACTAATTTAAATAATTTCCAAAATCAGTTTTTCCGTCAATCAAAAAGCATAAAATGGAAGAAAATTAATTTTGAAAAGAAATTCATAAATAAGCTTCAAAAATATTTTTAATTTAAAACTTTCCGAAAATTTTAACGATTTCCAGAAACGAATAAATTTAAAGTCGTAAATATTTTTTACGGATAAAATCATTAAAATAAATTTAACTATTTAAATAGAAATTCTGAAATTTAAATAATATACTTTGTTAACGAAATATAACTCTAAAATAAATGCGTAATCACACGACGAAATTATAATCTAAAATGAATCTAAAATATTAAAAATAAAAATATGAGAAGGAAAGGGAATACATATTTTTAATCGAAAATCGTAATCATAAGAATATAATAAAATCATGGTCGTGAAGGAATTTTTTTAGAATGGTTCGCAACGACAATGATGAATTAAATTCAAATATGAAGTTGAAATCGTCGATAAATCCATAAAATGAATCAAAATTTAAAATAATTAAATATTTACATCAAATTACGCTAATAAAATCATTTAGCTTAACAAATTTGGATTTAAAAAATACGGGGTATTACAAGTTTAAACATGAATAGTAATAGTATGGCTAAAATTATTATCACATGTGGGAATTTTTTGAGTTTAACCTTGGTATATGGTTATGTTTGTTATTTTGGTATTTAGGGATGTGTATTAAATTTAGGAATCATATGAGTCTCATGGAAAAAAGTTATGAAGGAATTGTGAAATTTGGGTTCTATAGGAAAGGTGAATAGTAAACCAAAGGGTAGATTATTATCAAATATGTAAAATGTGGTATTTTGATATCAAATTTTCATGCATGATATCAATAATAATAACTTGGGATTGTATATTAAATTTTTTGGTTATATAGATCTTATGAGAAGAGTTATGATTAAGTTGTAAAATTAGGGTTTTGTGTGGAAATGTAAATATTAACTCTAAAGGTAAGCTATTATTACATGTGTAAGATGTTGTTGTTAAATCTTAATTTTTTGGTATGTTGTCAACAATAATATTTTAAGAATGGATATTTAATTTGGTGGTAAAATAAGTAATGGGGGAGAAGTTATGCTAAACTTATGAAATAAGGATTTCCTAGAAGGGATGCGGTCTTTTTCATAGAGAAGTCTATTGGTAATCATGTTGGTCATGTTATATGTGTTTTCAACTGATTATGTTAAGATATATTTTGTGCCCTACACACCTACATATGTATGTATGAAGACTTTGAGAAATACCTCCTTGAATAATATATTAATCACTTAAAGAGAAAGATTACGTGTGCTAGTGATGTAGGATCATCTCTAGATCACTCTTAATCTTATTCTTCAAATGATAAAGAACAAGAATAATTAGCATACTTGGATATGGAACCCATTTTCCTTGAAAACTCTTATATTTCTAATATTTTGTCAAGTAATTCTTGCAAGTATTGTAAATGTTTGTAAGAAGTTCAAGCTATCAAAGATCTTTAATGTACAAGATAATGGCATTATAAGAATTACAAAGTGCATGGAAGAACAAGGCTACAAGAAACAAAGTCAGATTACATATCTTATTTCTATGTATTTAATATTTAGAGTCTGTATAGCCTTGTTATTTTCTTATATACTTTGTACTGCTTGTAAAATGTCATTGTAGTTAGTATGTATATGCTTTTACCATGCTTATGGTTCATTTTTGTTAATTAGACCAAGATATAGGCTTATTAATGAAAGGCCTGTATATGTATATATATATATATATAGATGTTGATCATATGTGATGTGTAATCAAAGTGGAGGGAAGGGTTGAATCGATTGCTGTTGATTGGAGATGTCAAACACAAAATTCAGTAGAAGAAACGAAGGTTTAATATTGATTAAACTTGAAGAAAACAGGTTGGTTTCGATGGTTTGAATCAGGCTTCAAATGTCGAATACTTGAGATCAATGGAGGAAGGAATTTGGCCTGAGATTTCCTTTCTCAAAGAGGACTCAAAAGGGAGGATACACGTAGGCTTTACTGGCTCAAATTTGTGTTCAAAATTCTGTATATTCATTCCTTCATTCATGTGTGTAGAAGAGTATTTATATAGGAGGAAAGCAGCTGGTTGAACAAGCTCATCCAACCGAGATTTCCATATTAATTGAAGCCCATTATTACACTTGAATTAATCCCATATAACACTTAATCTCACAATATCATGGTCTAAATGATATTAATGATTAACATTGCAAATCCATACAATTAATTATGATTCATACATGAAATTACATCAAACCCTAACTTACATAAAACACACTTAGGCTAGGGTTTACAAAAAGTTAATACAACTAATGAGAATCATCACCATATCTTCTTGTTGTAAAGTATCATCCCATGTATGCCTTAGTCTTGCATGCTTTGAATACTTGTACACTTTAAGGTGTATTAACATCTTCTTCTTGCAAATATGTAACATACCTACAAGAACAACTTGAATTGTTTTCAACACCAAGCATATAAATACTATCAAGAACATTTAATATGATAGGCTCCAACATTAAGAAAGTTAATTCTTCCTTACCTTGGGAATTAAGATGAATATGGAAATGATTAGATGCTCTTGCATTAATATGCAAATGAAATAATTCAAAAGAGAGAATTAACACTGGAGATGTATGTGTTCTTCTTCTTATTCTCTTCTCCTTCTTCAATTGAGTGGATCAAAGAGTTGTATAACATTCTATTGAGAAATAAAATATTTCTCTTTAGAAGGTAACTGATCTTGGATTAGATCAACACCAATCTACCAAAGCCATTAAGTTTAACCAAGTCCAAGTCGAAAGTGTAAGGCTTTTGTGAAGATTTGCAACTTATAATCTAAAAGAAAAGTTCATGGTTTTGTAGATTATTTCTTAGAGATAATCTTCCACATAAAAAATGATATCAAACCAGGCTATTTTGGAGTCGTTATTACAAGTGAAAGACAACACAAAGCTTCGACAACAAAAACCTATCATCATTGAAGTTCGAGTGAAATTCTTGATTCTTCTTAATTGAATGCTTTTAATCTTGATGAATTATGTTTGAATATTTATAAAACATGCATTTTAAACTTGAATCTTGCATGTTATGGTTTTATCTTGCATGATTCTTGATGGTATCTTGAATGATAATGCATGATTTTTTTTGACATAAAGATAGGAAAATTTTTATGTTGAAGGTGTGTGCAGAATTTTATGCATGTAGTGTGTATGATTTTTAAAACTATTAATTTTTAATATTTTGCATGAGAATATGCATGATTAATTTTTCTTGAATGATTTTTGATCATGTGTGGTGATCATAAAATGGTGTTGTAATCAATTAAGTGTACATGGCATGTGAAATTTTTTACTTGGTTAAGGAGTTTAGCTGAGTGGTATGTGTGAGTTTTGTTTGTTTTGGTATTGTGTTTTTGGGACTAGTGTGTTTGAATACTATGTTTCCTTATCAAGTAGAGTTACCTTAAATTGGATGGTTATTTTGCCATGCATGAAAGTGTGCTTGAAGTTTTTGAATGCTTGCATGAAATTGTAAGTTTTTTTTTTTCACTTTAAGTTTTCAAAAACTTGCTAAATTTTATATCAAGAATTTAGTAAGATAAGTGTAAAGTGTACTTATTTTGTTATGTGATTATTCTATTTTATTGTTTATAACATGTTTCACTCTTTAGACTAAAACTAATGTGCGATAATTGAACAAAAATATTAGGGTGATACTAAGTTGATTTGGTTTATTCAACTAAAATCCTAAGTGGAACTCGAGTGTGGTTTAGTGTAGTGTTAATCAAATCATGGAGGGGGAATAAAATATATTAGTCATATTTGAAGCTATTAAAATTCTTTCAAACAATTTAGATGCCAATAATTCCCAACTTAGATAAATACTTTCAATATAAACTCAACTACAAAAGTTAAAGTCTAGGTTTTTCAAATAAGATTCAGTTCAAAATTTCTAAGAAAATATAGAGTTATATGGAGATCTATTAGGGAGTGCTAAATGGTGAATTAATCTAGATAAGGGAAGGTACTTAAATTCAAGAATATACCATGATGAAGAGACTATAGGGAGTGGAAGTAATATAAAAATACATGACCATCAACCTAAGTATCATCAAAAGGAGGATAAGGGCATACAGCTAGAGCTTTATGATTTTGATGGTAGGCTTGACGTAGATTTATTTCTTAAGTGGTTACATGAAGTGGATGCTATCCTTAAATTTAAGATTATCAAGATGAGCAAAATTTTAAACTAACCACTCTTAAGTTTAAGAAGTTTACTAAAACACAGTATGATAATCTAAAGAGGACTAGGGAATGAGAGGGTAAATCAAAGATAAAATCTTAGGAGAAAATTTAAAAAACATCTAATGAAGAAATTTATTCCTAAAGCATATGAACAAGATAAATATATTAAATTGACTAATCTTAAGTAGAGAATACTAACTGTCAAAGAATATATTAGGGAGTTCAAAAGGTTGGCACTTGTATGTGATATCTATGAAAGGAAGGAACAAACTTGTGCTAGATTTTTAAGACGCCTTAACATGATGATTTGAGACTAGATAGAAACTTGTCTTTATGATTCTTTAGATTACATAATTAAACTTTCCCTAAGATTTGAAATTTTTTTTAGTCCACTAAGCCACATGCTAAACAAAGTAATCCATCTATAAAGTACTACTTAAGTAATCAAGCCACAAAATTTGGATTGAGTACTTCAACTTCTACCAATATTCATATGAAATAATAAGGAATTACTTGTAAAGGTAGAAATAAAGCGAATAAAGTCTCTCTAGGAAATGTTTAAAATACAAGGGATTTGGACACTTCACTCACAAATGTCCTAATCAAAGGGTATTATCCACACAAGAGATTGAAGCCATAGAGACATGTGAGGTATATCCAGACTTTGAGACTTTTGAGGAAGTATCTAGTGAATCTAAGGAAGAAGAGAGTTCTTGTTATGTCTTGGAGAGAGTAATTCAAGTATAAGCTAGCGAGAAACCAACTCAAAGGGAGAAGATATTTAAGACAAAAGAAAGAGTAGGAGATATAGTTTGTTGTATACCAATGTCTCCAATAATAGGATGGTTAAGGGTTTAGGGATAAAAACTACACCACATCAAATTCCTTATTATTTTCAATGGTTGACTAATACAGGGAATTCAGGGTAATAAAATAAACTCCAGTATCATTCAAAATTGGTAACTACCATGATGAGGTGCTATTTGATGTTTACCTATGGATGCATATGATATCTTATTAGGCAAACCATGGCAGTATGATAGAAATACTATTCATAATGGTATTACTAATAAATATCTAGTTAATAAGGATAAGAAGAAGTATAAACTTAAAACTTCTAAATGCGATAATGAGAACATAGCTGAGAATAACAAGAGTTTATTTTTACATGAAAAGGGTATGGTTAAATATATTCAAGAAGGAAGTTGTTATGTTATGGTTATGAAATAATCTCTAGGAAATAATGATAATCCTCAATTAGATAAGCTCCATGATGAGTATCATGATATTTTTTTCCTAATGAATTACCACCTAAGAGGGGAATCAAACATACCATAAATTTAATCCTTGGTGTGTCCTTACCTAATAGGCCTTCATTTAGATGTAATCAATAGGAGGCTAAGGATTTAAAAAAAATAAAATCCAAGAGCTTGTAAGTAAATGGCATGTGAGAGAATGATGCAGGAGCATCTAATGATACTAATATTCCTATTGATTGTCAAGGTAAGGAAGAATTAACTTTCTTAATTTTGGAGCCAATCATATTAAATGTTCTTCATAATATTTATATGCTTGGTATTGAAAATAATATAAGATATTCTTACAGGTATGTTACATATTTGCAAGGAGAAGATGTTAACACACCTTAAGGGTATAAGCATTTAAATCATGAAAAATTATGGCATACATGGGATGACACTTTAAAACAAGAATATATGGTGATGATTAACATTAGTTATATTAAACTTGTTGTAAACCCTAAGTGTATTTTATGTAAGCTAGGGTTTGATTTAATTTTATGTATGTATCATAGTTGATTGTATGGCTTTGTAATGTTAGTCATTAGTATTATTTAGATGATTATATTATGATTATGCTTAGATATTATATGGGATTAATTCAAGTGAGTTAATGGGCTTGAATTAAGAGGGAACTCGTTTGGTTAAGGCTTGTACTTGATGAGCCTCCCTCCTCTCTCTCTCTCTATATATATATATCTACTTGTACTGCCTAAATACATAAGGAATAATAGCATTTTTGAACTTAGAATCTAACTAGCTTGGCCTATTTGTATTCTCTCTTACAATTATCTTTCAATTAAGGAAAAACCTGGGGTTTAACCTTCATCATTTGAGCCTTTGAATGATTGGTATCATTTAAAGCAACCAGCGACACTTTGTTACTTGAATCCAGTACATCTTACACCAAAAACCTGTTTTCTCCTTCAAGTTTCAACCAGCCGGAGTCATAACTCATGGAATAATCAATCCAACACTTCCCTCCCCTTTTATTCACATCAAATTTTGGTATCAAAGCTCGACATTCCTTTTTCTCCAGTGCATGGAATAACAAGTTCTTCCTGAATTCAACCAGTAGCTACATCATTTGAGTTCTGCAAGAAACCCCCTGAGAAAATGCTTGTTCTATCCCCATTTCTTGCATCTTTAAATTTCTATTGAATCTTCAAGATCAATCTTGATTGAAGAAATTGAATTCTTGCAACAATATTATTGCAATATCTCGCAGCCATGCAGTAAAAATCATCACACCTTCTACCAGCATTTGCCTTCAATCTGTCGGACTACTGTTGTATGTTTGCTTGGTTCACTTCAAGCCTTTGCTTCTACTTCTACCATCCCTTTCTCTTTGTTTAATCTCCCCATTTTTCCAGTTATTCAGTCATTTATCCATCCATTTCCATTTCCTTATCTCACATACCAAATCTGGTAAGAAAACCTTGAACCCTTGGTACCATATCATCCAGTTCGGAGGGTTAATAATTTTTTTTGTGTGTGCCTCGGCTTGGTCCAGTCCATTTCCTCTCCAATTCCAATCCATAATATACTTCTTTGTCTTCTTCACATCTCATATGGTGCACAAAACTCAAATATTCAACTTGAGGATCTCCATGTGTTGAAGAAGAAACCGACATCATCGTTATTTTATGTGGCTGATTTTTAGTCACACAAGAAGAATACCTTCCATCCAGTTGGTTCGTGTGTGCATGCTGTGATTTTTGTGACCAAATTTTCCTCCCTCTATGCATGATCAAGATAAGAGGTAGTTCTATTTAAATTTTTTGTGAATTAGCAAAATATTTCTGCCTTGTTTGGTTGTAGGAAAATTCTAACACATACACACTTTGTGGAATTTTTTGTGCAAAGAAAGAGGTGTGTGTTACCCTTCACCATGGCAAGTGAAGAAGTTCATACCTTAGTAGAGTCTATCGAGAGTCTAACCACACGAATGGATGCTCAACTACATAATCAAACCACACTTCAACACCAACTACAAAGTGTGGAAGCCAAACTAACCAATCAAGAGGCGCATCGACCATGACCAAATCACATGGAAACCACACACAATAGTGTGGAAGGAAAGATGAAGCCAATCTTCCATGCAAAAGGTGGGATTGGATATTCAAACATGCATCAAAATGAATATAGATAAGATGAAATGAGCTCCTTTGGTTCAAGCAACCAAAGAAGATCACATACATTCCAAGTAAGACATGCTTACCATGAAGATCAAGGTATTAAACTTGACCTTCCTGAATTTTATGGTGATTTGAATGTGAACTTATTCTTTGAGTGGTTGCATGAAATTGAGGCTATCTTTGAATTTAGGGAGTATGATGATGAGATAAAATTCAAGCTAGCTACTCTAAAGTTCAAAAAGTTTGCTAGAATTTGGTATGATAATTTAAAAATAACAAGAGAAGTCAAATATAAAATATTGGAAAAAACTTAAGAAACACTTAAGAAAAAATTTGTTCCTATAGAATATGAGAAAGATATGTATGTGAAAAATTATAACTCTAAGGAAAGGCTTATTTAGTGTAGAAGAATATACTAGAGAATTTGAAAAACTAGCCCTTATTTATGTTATTCAAGAAAGAAAAGAACAAAAATGTGCTAGATATTTAGGTGGCTTAAATAACTTGATAATAGATAAAATTGACATGTATTCTTATGATTTTCTTGATGACCTAATTAAGTTGGCTTTAAAATTTGAAAGACAAACTAAATCAACCAAAGCATATGTTAAGTCTAATGTTTCAACTTCAACTAAACCCTATTCTAACACCTTTACACCTAAATTGAGATGATAAAGGTAAAAATAAGGTAGTTGAAATGGAAAATAAACAATGTTTTAAATTTAAAGGATATGAACACTTTGCTAGAGATTGTCCTAACCAAAGAGCCTTAACCTTGAATGAAATAGAAAACATGGATCCATATAGTGATGATGAGGATTTAGAAGTTGAATCTCCTAATGAAATATTAACTATGGAAGAAGATATCCATGCTTTGTTATTCAAATAGTTTTACAAATACAACCTAGTGTTACTGCTACTCAAAGAGAGAAAATTTTTAAGACTAAGTGTAAATTAGGTGACATGGTTTGTAGACTCATAATTGATAGTGGTTCTTATACAAATGTTGCTAGTGACGTAATGGTTAAGAAACTTGGTTTGGAAACTAATAATCATCTAAAACCCTATTCTTTACAATGGATAAATAAATATAAAGGAGTTGAAGTAAACAAAAGAACTTTAATCACATTTTCTATTAGAGACTATCGTGATGAAGTTCTATGTGATGTTTTACCTATGAATGCTTGTGGATTACTTTTAGGTAGACCATGGAAATATGATAGAAAAGCAACTCATTATGGGGTTACTAATGAATATGTGGTGAAAAAAGAAAATCAATTGTATAGGCTAACACCTTCTTTATGTGATCATATATCTTCAAGTGATGACAAAAAGAGATTATTTTTACACGAAAAGGCTACGGAGAAAAGCATAGAATAAGAAGGAATTTGTTATGCTTTAGTTTCTAAGGATTTTCTGATGAGTATAATGATGTATTTCCTGAAAAAAAACAAATTGAAAATCCTAATCTAATTAAGTTACTTGATGAGTATAATGATGTATTTCCTGATGACTTAACTCCTGGATTACCACCTAAAAGAGGTGTAGAGCATGCCATTGATCTTGTTCCTGGCATGCCTATTCCAAATAAACCAGCTTATAGATGTAACCTAGAGGAAGCTAAGGAATTACATAAACAAATATAAGAGCTTATAGATAAAGGATTTGTTAGATAAAGTATGAGTCCTTGTAGTGTTCTTGCTTTACTGGTGCCTAAGAAAGATGGTACTTGGCGTATGTGTATAGATTTTAGAGCAATGAATAACATTACTATCAAATATCGCTTTCCTATGCCTAGGTTAGATGATATGCTTGATGAACTTTGTGGTGTAATAGTTTTTTCCAAAATTTATTTGAGAAGTGGATATCATCAATTAAGGATTAGAGATGGAGACGAATGGAAAACTGTTTTTAAAACTAAATATGGTCTATATGAGTAGATGGTTATGCCTCTTAGGTTATGTAATGCACCTAGCTCATTTATGAGACTTATGAATGAAGTTCTCTGACCTTTCCTTGGCGATTTCATTATTGTATATTTGGATGATATTCTTGTGTATAGCAAAAATAGTTATGATCATCTAGTGCATTTGAAGAAATTATTTGATAAGTTAAGGAAATCTAAAGTATATGGGAAACTTGAGAAATGTGATTTTATACTTCCAAGCTTAGTTTTCCTAGGCTATATTATTAGTGGAGAAGGTATTAAAGTAGATCCTGATAAGATTAAAGCTGTAAAAGAATGGACTATCCCTAAGAATGTTCATGATGTGAGAGGTTTTCATGGATTTGCTAACTTCTATAGAATATTCATTAAGGTTTTTCTACTATAGCTACACCTATTACTCAATTCATGAAAAAGGGTGAATTTTATTGGGGACAAGAATCTACTCAAGCCTTTGAGACCCTCAAAACTAAACTTTGTCATGCCCCTGTTCTATCCTTACCCAACTTTAATATTCTTTTTGAAGTAACTTGTGATGTTAGTGGAGTTGGAATAGGAGGAGTACTTTCCCAAGAAAAGAAACCTATAACATTCTTCTCTAAAAAGTTGAATGGAGCCAAACTTAACTATTCAACTTATGAAAAGGAATTCTTTGCCATCATACAGAGTCTAGAGACATGGAGTCATTATCTAAGACCAAAACCCTTTGTATTACATTTCGATTATGAAATTTTAAAATACTTAGTCAAAAGAAAGTTAATCCGAGACATGCAAAGTGAGTAAATTTCTTACAATCCTTTGTGTTCTCTGTCAAACATTTAGATGGAAAAGAAAATGTAGTAGCCGATGCTCTTTCTCGTAGAACTACATTACTTGTTATGATAGATATAAAAATCTTAGGTTTTGAAATGTTAAAATACATATATCCTAAAGATGAAGATTTTAAGGACATATTTAGTGCATGTAAAGAAAGTGGATACCATGGAAATTATGTCATACAAGATGGATTTTTTTTAGACTAAATAGACTTTGTATTCCTAGATCTAGTATTTGAGGCTTGTTAATCAAAGAAATATATGAAGGTAGTATTGTGGGACATTTTGGTATACGTAAAACTATGGAATTATTACAAGAAAACTTATATTGGCCACGAATGGTTAAACATGTACAAGCCATGATAAGTAGATGCTCTATGTGTCAGAAAAGTAAGAGTTACTTTCATAAAGGCTTATACACACCTTTACCCGTTTCTAATAAACCATGGGAATGAGTTAGTATGGACTTTATCCTAGGGTTACCAAGCATGCAACTTGGTAAAGATTCTACTCTTGTGGTAGTTGATAGATTTTCTAAAATGGCTCATTTTATTCTATGTAATAAAACTGATGATGCCACCCATGTTGCTGACTTGTATTTTAGAGAAGTTTTTAAACTTCATGGAATACCTAAAAACATAGTTTCTAATCAGAATGCCAAGTTTATGAGTTATTTTTGGAAAACTTTATGGCATATGCTTGGTAATAAATTGTTATTTAGTGCTTCACATCATCCACAAGCTGAAGTAACTAATAAAGCTCTTGGTATGTTATTGAGAGGTTTAGTTAATAAGAGTACTAAATATTGGCATGTTAAGTTAGCTCATGTAGAGTTTGCTTATAATCATAGTCCATCTAGTACTACTCAGATTAGTTTGTTTGAGGTGGTGTATGGTGTGAATCCTCACATGCCTATTAATATGAGTCCTTTGAAAAAGGGTGAATTACAAAATTATGAAGCTAAAGATAGAGTATAAAATTTTTCAATAGCTTTATGAGAAAATAAAAAATAACATTGAAAAAGCTAATGCCAAGTATAAAACTCAAGAAAATAAGCATAGAAACTCTTATGTGTTTTCTCCCGGTGACTTAGTTTGGTTATATTTGCGTAACAAAGTTTCCTAATTTATGTAAAAATAAACTAATGCCAAGAGATGATTTTCCATTTAAAATACTAAGAAAGTTTGGAGATGATGCTTATGAACTTAAACTTCCAGATTATTATGGTGGAATTTTAAGAAATTTTAATGTTGGTGATTTGTCTCCTTATTATTCTGATAAAAATTTGAGGGTAAATTCTTCTCAACTTGGGGAGAATGATGCAGGAGCATCTAATAATTATCATATTCATCTTAATTCTCAAGGTAAGGAAGAATTAGCTTTCTTAATTTTGGAGCCTATCATATGAAATGTTCTTGATTATTTGTATATGCTTGGTGTTGAAAACAATTCAAGTTATTCTTGTAGGTATGATACATATTTGTAAGAAGAAGATGTTAATACACCTTAAAGTGTACAAGTATTCAAAGCATGCAAGACTATGGCATACATGGGATGATACCTTACAAAAAAAAGATATGGTGATGATTCTCATTTGTTGTATTAACTTGTTGTAAACCCTAGCCTAAGTGTATTTTGTGTAAGTTAGGGTTTGATGTAATTTCATGTATGTATCATAATTAATTGTATGGAGTTGTAATGTTAATCATTAATATCATTTAGACCATGATATTGTGATTCGGATTAAGTGTTATGTGGGCTTAATTCAAGTGGAATAATGGGCTTGAATTAAGGTGGAAATCTTGGCTGGATGAGCTTGTTCAACTGACTGCTTTCCTCCTTTATAAATACTCTTGTACATGCATGAATGAAGGAATGAATATATAGAATTTTGAACACAAATTTGAGCTAGAAAAGCCTATGTTTATCCTCCCTTTTGAGTCCTCTTTGAGCAAGGAAATCTCGGGGCAAATTCCTTCCTCCATTGATCTCAAGTATTCGACATTTGAAGCCTGATTCAAACCATCGAAACCAACCTATACTCAACCTATTTTCTTTGAGTTTAATCAATATTAAACCTCCATTTCTTCTATTGAACTTTGTGTTTGATATCTCCAATCAACATCAATCAATCCAACCCTTTCCTCCATTTTGATTACACATCACATATGATCAGCGTCAATATATATATATATATATATGTACATATGCATGCCTTTCATTAAGCCTATATCTTGGTCTAATTAACAAAAATGAACCATAAGCATGGTAAAAGCATATACATACTAACTACAATGAAATTTTACAAGCATTACAAAGTATATAAGAAAATAACAAGGCTATACACACTAAATATTAAATACATAAATTTAACATATGTAATCTGACTTTGTTTCTTGTAGCCTTGTTCTTCCATGAACTTTGTAATTCTTATAATTCCATTATCTTGTACATTAAAGATCTTTGATAGCTTGAACTTCTTAAAAACATTTACAATACTTGCAAGAATTACTTGACAAAATATTAGAAATATAAGAGTTTTCAAGGAAAATGGGTTCCATATCCAAGTATGCTAATTATTCTTGTTCTTTATCATTTGAAGAATAAGATTAAGAGTGATCTAGAGATGATCCTACATCACTAGCACACGTAATCTTTCTCTTTAAGTGATTAATATATTATTCAAGGTGATATTTCTAAAAGTCTTCATACATACATATGTAGGTGTGTAGGGAACAAAATATATCTTAACATAATCATTTGAAAACACATAAAACATGGCCAACATGATTACCAATAGACTTCTCTATGAAAAAGACCATATCCCTTATAGGAAATCCTAATGTCATAAGTTTAGCATAAATTCTCCCCCATTACTTATTTTATGACCAAATTAAATACCCATTCTTAAAATATTATTGTTGACAACATACCCAAAAATTAAGATTTAACACAAACATCTTACACATGTAATAATAGCTTACCTTTAGAGGTAATATTTACATTTCCACACAAAACCCTAATTTTACAACTTAATCATAACTCTTCTCATAAGATCTATATAACCACAATATTTAATATACAATCCCAAGTTATTATTATTGATATCATGCATGAAAATTTGATATCAAAATACCACATTTTACATATTGGATAATAATCTACCCTTTGGTTTACTATTCACCTTTCCTATAGAACCCAAAATTCACAATTCCTTCATAACTTTTTTCCATGAGACTCATATGACTCTTAAATTTAATAAACATCCCTAAAATACCAATATAACAAACATAACCATAAATCAAGGATTAACTTAAGAAATTCCCACATGTGATAATAATTTTAGCCATACTATTACTATTCATGCTTAAACTGCTTTTGGTATGGGAAGGAGTTAGTATGGACTTTATCCTAGGGTTACCAAGAACACAATGCGGTAAAGATTCTATTCTTGTGGTTAGGGCTATAAATGTGCCGAGCCAAGCCGAATACCCCTAGGCTTAGGTTTAGCTTGTTTAACTAAATGAGCCTAAAATAATGTTTGAGCTCGGCTTGTTTGACTAAACGAATGAGCCTAACCGAGATTTTGATGAGCGAAGCCTAGCCGAGCTCATGAGCCAAAGCCAAAAAATTAACTGAGTCGAGCTTTTTCGAGCCCGAGCTTCACTTTTAGGCTCGTTTAACTAAACAAATGAGCCGAACTGAGCTTTTAACGAGTTGAACCGAGCCGAATACCAAACTAGCTCAGCTTATTTACAGGCCTACTTGTGGTGGTAGATATATTTTCTAAAATGGCTCATTTTAGAGAGGTTGTTAAACTTCATTGTGTGCCTAAAAGCATAGTTTTAGATTAGGATGTCAAATTTATGAGTTATTTTAGGAAAACTTTATGGCATATGCTTGGTACTAAATTATTATTTAGCACTTCGCATCATCCACAAACCGACGGTCAAACTGAGGTTACTAATAGAACTCTTGGTACATTATTAAGAGGTTTAGTTAATAAGAGTACTAAAGATTGGAATGTTAAGTAAGCTCATGCAGAGTTTGGTTATAATCGTAGTCCATCTAGTACTACTCAAACTATTCCATTTAAGGTGGTGTATGGAGTGAATCCACACATACCTATTAGTATGATGCCTTTGAAAAAAGTTGACTTACAAAATTATGAAGCCGAAGATAGAGTAAATTTTTTTTAGCAGCTTCATGTGAAAATAAAAAATAACATAGGAAAAGCTAATGCCGAGTATAAAGCTCAAGCGAATAAGCATAGAAACCCTCATGTGCTTTCTCCTGGTGACTTAGTTTGGTTACATTTGTGCAAAGAAAGATTTCCTAATTTACATAAAAATAAACTAATGCCAAGAGCTGATGGAGCATTTAAAATACTAAGAAAGTTTGGGGATAATGCTTATGAACTTGAACTTCCAAACCATTACGGTGGAATTTCAAGAACTTTTAATGTTAGTGATTTGTCTCCTTATTATACTGATGAAAATTTGATGACAATTTCTTCTCAACTTGGGGAGAATGATGCAGGAGAATCTAATGATAATCATATTCCTATTGATTCTCAAGGTAAGGAAGAATTAGATTTCTTAATATTGGAGCCAATCATATTAAATGTTCTTGATAATATGTCTATGCTTGGTATTGAAAAAAATTCAAGATATTCTTGCAGGTATGTTACATATTTGCAAGGAGAAGATGTTAACACACCTTAAGTGTACAAGCATTCAAAGCATGTAAGACTATAGCATACATGTGATGACACTTTACAACAAGAAGATATGGTGATGATTATCATTAGTTATATTAAACTTGTTGTAAACCCTAAGTGTATTTTATGTAAGCTAGGGTTTGATGTAATTTCATGTATATATCATAGTTGATTGTATGGCTTTGTAATGTTAGTCATTAGTATCATTTAGATGACGATATTATGATTATGCTTAGATATTTTCTAAGCTTAATTCAAGTGAGTTAGATGGGACTGAATTAAGAGGGAACTCAGCTGGTTAAGACTTGCATTCGACGAGCCTCCCTCCCCTATATATATCTACTTGTATCGCCTAAATGAATAAGGAGTAATAGAATTTTTTGAACTTAGAATCTAACCAACTTGGCCTGTGTGTATTCTCTCTTCCAAGTCTCTTTCGATCAAAGAAAAACCTGGGGTTTAACCTTCATCATTCGAGCCTTTGAATGATTGGTGTCATTCAAAGCAACCAGCGACACTTTGCTACTTGAATCTAGTATATCCTACACCAAAAACAAATTTTCTCCTTCAAGTTTCAACCAGTTGGAGTCATAACTCATGGAAAAATTGATCCAACACTTCCCTCCCCTTTGATTAACATCAGGGAAAACATGAGTTCTTTGGCCTTTCCTTAGTATTTTCATTGTAGTGTACTTAGATGATATACTTGTGTATAGTGGGAATTAACATAACCATCTTATTCAGGTAAGGAAGTTATTTGATAAACTGAGGGGGACTAAACTCTATGAAAAAAATGGAGAAGTGTGACTTTATTCTTTCAAGTATAGTTTTCCTTGGGTATATAATGCGTAGCTAAGGAATTAAAGTTGATCTAACAAAATTTGAGGCTGTTAAGAGTAGCAAAGGTATTATGGATAATGCCACAAAAGCTAAGGCTATTAAGGATTGACCGACACCTAAGGATATTCATGAAGTGAGGAGTTTTCATGGTTTGGTAAGTTTCAATAGGAGATTTGTTAGGGATTTTTCTACTCTTTCTACATTGATAACCCAGCTTATGAAAAAAAGGTGAATTTAATTAGAGCAACGATACAACTAAGGCCATCTAAACTTTGAAAAATGAGCTATGCAATGCACTAATACTAGCTTTACCCGACTTTAATAAAGTATTTGAAGTTACATGTGATACATGAGCTAGGCATAGGAGGTATACTATCACAAGAAAAATGAGCTATTTCAATTTTTTAGTGAGAAATTAAATGGAGTAAGATTAAAGCATTCCACATATGATAAAGAGTTTTATGCCATCATATGAAGCTCGAAAATATGGATTCATTACCTAAGGCCTCAACCATTTGTATTGCATTCTAATGTGAGAGTTTGAAATATTTGCATGGAAAAAAGAAGATTAGTCTAAGGCATGCAAAATAGGTGAGTTTATTACAATCCTTCGTATTTTCTGTCAAATATTTTGTTGGTAAAGAAAATGTCAAGGTAGAATATTTTCCTTGAAGATCCAAGATATTAGTCATGTTAGATGTTAAGTTATCAAGATTTGAGATGTTAAAGGAACTATATGATAAGGATAAATATTTTGTTGACATCTATAATGTGTGTAAGAAGAATGGTAGTTGTGGTAATTATTTACTATAACATGACAATCTCTTCAAACTTAATAATTTATGTATACCTCATTCTAGTGTAAGTGATTTACTTGCTAAAGAAGTATATGAGGGGGTATAATTGGTCATTTTACCGTTCATGAGACCATGGAAATACTACAAGAAAACTTGTATGGGCCATAAATGATAAATTCATACAAGCTATTATTATAAGATACTTGAATTATAAAAAAATTAAAATTTGCTCCTTTACCAGTTCCTAATCAACCTTGGGAAATTGTTAGCATGGATTTCATTTAGGTTTACTAATGATACAAAGGAGTAAATATTCTATTCTTGTGGTGGTAGATTAGTTTTAAAAATAGAACATTTCATACCATGCAACATATGTAGTAGACTTATATTTAAAAAAAATTGTAAGGCTACATAGAGTTCCAAAAAGTATAGTATCGAATAGAGATGTTAAATTCTTAAGTTAATTTTGGAAGACACTATGGCATAAGTTAGGTACTAAGTAGTTGTTTGGTACTTCTCATCATCCCTAAAAAAATGGTCAAACTGAAGTGACTAATAGAATTCTAGGTACTTTGCTACAAGGGTTAGTGAATAAGAGTATAAAATATTAGGATATAAAGCTTGTACATGGTGTGTTTGCATATGATAGGAATCCTTTTAGTAAAACTCAATGCCCTTTTGAGATTGCCTATGGGGTTAATCTTTATGTACCCATTGATATGTTTTCATTTAAAAGAGGAGATATAAAGAGTTATAATGTCAAGGAAAGAATCAAATTATTTTAAAAAATTCATCAAAAAATTAAAGATAACATTGAAAAATTGAGTGCTAGATAACAAGGTCAAATAAATAAAAATAGAATTCAACAAGTGTTTAAACCAGGATATTTGGTGTGGTCGCATTTGAGAAAAGAAAGATTTCCAAAATTAATAAAGAATAAACTGATACCAAAAGTTGATGGGCCATTCAATATCTTAATAAAATTTGGAAATAATACATATGAACTTAAATTCTCTGAACATTATAGAGAAGTATTTAAGACTTTCAATGCTGGTGACTTATCTGCTTACTATAGTAATGCTAATTTGAGGGCAAATTCCTCTTCAAAAGGGAAGAATGATGCAATAGCATCTCTAGATCACTCTCAATCTTATTCTTCAAATGATGAAGAATAAGAAGAATTAGCATACTTGGAGATGGAACCCATTGTGCTTGAAAACTATTACGCTTCTAATATTTTGTCAAGTAATTCTTGTAGGTATTGTACATGTTTACAAGAAGTTCAAGTGCTGAAAATATTTGATTTATAAGACGATGAAATTAAAATAATTACAAAGTGCATGGAAGAACAAGGGTACAAGGCACAAAGTTGGATTACATATGTTAAAATCTATGTATTACATATTTAGAGTTTGTATAGATTTGTTACTTTATTATATAATTTTTAATTCTTATAAAATGTCATTATAACAGTGTGTATATTCTTGTGCTACGCTTATGGTTCACTTTTGTTAACAAGGCTAAGAGAGATATTGATCAAATGAAATAATTCGAAAGAGATAATTAACATTAAAGGCGTGTGTGTTCTTCTTCTTTTTCCTTTCTCCTTCTTCACTTGAATTATTTGGAGATTTACAGAGTGTTCTATAGAGAAATAGAATATTTATTTTTATAAGGTAATTGATATTAGATTAGATCAACACCAATCAACAAAAGCTATCAAGTTTAACCAAGTTTAAGGAGAAAGTGCAAGGGTTTTGTGAAGATTTGCAACTTATAATCTAAAAGATAATTTCCTAGTTTTGTGGAAGATTTTTCAGAGAGAATCTTCCACATTATTTAGGGCTATTAGGTCCATTCCACTAGACCATAATAGTGGCTCAGGTGTATTTTTCCCTAAGAGGTGCTTCTGATTGTTCCACTAGTTTAATAATAGTGGTTAGGTGTATTTATCCCTGAGAGGTGTCGAGTCCATTCCACCGAGCAATAATAGTGGCTCAGGTGTGTTATTCTTGAGAGGTATTTTAGACCGTTCCATAAATTTTATAATAATGGGGATCCCAAGCTCAATGTGAACTAGAAAATGCTCTTGAGATATAAATAATGATGAATAAGACACTAATTACTTGAAGTGGAAGATTACCTAAGTCAATTATAAATTGAATATTTTCCATACTTTTACCCTATTTTCCCTTCATTTTTGTAATTTTGTTTTCCATAAGTTGTAATCCCCCAAAATTTTAAAAGATTATAAATTAATAAATCACTTTTATTTGGGATAACTTAGCTTTTAAACTAATTTAATTTAATTATTTTGAGGATTTTACATTTTAAATTTATTTACTTTAATTATTTTTTGGATTTTTGAGTATATAAAATTAGATGTGAATATTTAATAAATTAAAATATATAATTTGTTATTTTATCATACTCATTTTAATTAAATAATGTTTCAAACCAATATTTTCTAAAATTTACCTTTTAAACTAATATATTAAAAAATATTAAGTTAAATTATTAAAATTTGTTTATCTACCAAAAATACTACCACCTATTTCCCATAAGTTATTTTATCTATTTTCCCCCTATTTTCCCTTTTCCTTTTTTTCTCTCCTTTATTCTTTCCTTCCCCATTTCCCCCCGACTTAGCCGACCCACGCAGCCCAGACCTCTCCCTCCTTTGGCGCGGCCCAGGCCCGCAAGGCTACCCTTTTCCCTCCTTCGCCCGTCACCCCAACCGGTCGACCTCCCTCCTTTTTCTTCTTCTTTCCTTTTCCCCTGGACCAATCGGTCCAGCCTATCACCTTCTCTCCCCTCAATCCTGACTTGTAACCCCGACCTACAACCTTCCTTTCACCGGCTACCACCGCACGCCGTCCGACCTCCTCTCTCTTCCCCTCCCCATCATTTTATTCCCTTTTTCGACCCCAACCAACCCCATCTCTCCCCTCCCTGCGTGCCCATATCCTTTCCTTTTTTCTCCCGACCCGACCTAACTTGCCATGGCAGGACTACACCGCTTGCCACCGCTGGCTGGTGGTCCTGCCACACCTGCCCCGCTTGTCCTCTTCCCCTTCATCATTTTCCCTCTCAATTAGCCTATAAATACACCCTAAGGGAAGCCATAACCGAGCTTCTTTCCCGTAGCCCTGAAATCCTAATTTTTCGCCGTCGCCCTAATAGACCCTTATTCTGCCACCATCGGCAACCACCACTGCAAACTCCACCCACCGAAACCTTCCCCGCACCCCCTTTACAAAAATGAGCCACCATCATCCCCTATCTTGCCCTGCACGAGCTGCCCCGGCCATAAAAAGTTACCAACCTGATCAGCCCACTCCAGCCTCTCACCGCCCCTCGTGCCACCTTCCGCAGCCAATCCCGCTGCAACCAGCACCTCCTCCACCATCCAAAACATCCAGGGGACCTTACCCTACCTCCCTATACCTCCATCTCTCCCTGCCTCCCTCTCCTTCTACTTTCTCCACCTTCCACAACCTTCAGCCACCGCACCAACCACCTTGCGCCGCCACTTTCGGCTACACCACCACCTCCATTCCACCCCTCTCCACCTGCTACACCTTTTACCACCTCAAACACCCCTCCTTCCCTCTCCTATAGCCTACAACCCCACCTTTCCACCTCTCTTCCTCCTCCACCGCCGCTGCCGTCACCGCCACTAGTTCCGCCACCAACCTTAGGTGGTACTCCAACTTCCCCAGCCCCTAAACTATTTTCTATAAGTGTTAATAATTTTATTTAATATTAATAATATTATCCTTAATATTACTACTATTCTTATTGTTATTATTATTATTATTACTATTACTATTACCATTATTAATATTATTAGTATGTCTCACCTTTATTACCTAACCTAATTTCAGAATTATTTATAACTATGGCATGTTATTTAAAAGGGTCACAACTTTAGTACTAATAAAGTGATCTTCATTATTATTAATATTACTACTACTATTATTATCACTATTAATAATAATAATAATAATAATAATAATAATAATAATATTATTATTATTATTATTATTATTTTCTACCTAGTACTATTAATACTAACTTGGCCATTATCACTTTTATTATTAGTGTAAATGTTGGGACTCTTATATTACTATTACCTTTTCGATTGTTATCCTCTATTATGCTTACTACTACTACTACTACTACTACTACTACTACTACTGCTGCTACTACTACTACTTAACATAACTTTATAATTTTCCTAACCAGTAATAATAATAATATTATTAATAATGGCTTACAACTTTAGTGTTGTTATGATTAGGACTTTCCTTCATTGTTACTATTATTATCATTATTACCCTCACTATTATTCCTACTGTTATTACTAATGCTAGCTATGGCCTATTATCATTATCTTTACTATTATGGTAAATATTTGAACCATTATATTACTATTACCATTTTTATTATCATTAATATTAGTATTATTCTTAATTATTATTATTATTATTATTATTATTATTATTATTATTATTATTAATACCATTATTATTATTATTATTATTACTACTACTTAACCTAACTTAGTATTACTATTATTATTGTTATTATTACTATTATTATTACCATTATCATTATCATTATTCCTTGCTAATATCGTTAATACTAACCTTGTCCATTATCACTTTTATTTATTAATATAAATATTTTGACCCTTATATTATTATTATCATCTCGGTTACTATTATCATTGTTATTGTTATTATTGTTATACTTAACATTTTTATCATCATCATCATCATCATTACTAGTACTACTACTACTACTACTACTACTACTACTACTACTACTACTTTTATTATTATTATTATTAATGTTATTTAAACCGAAGTTGGCGTATTATCATTTTTTCGTTAAAGAAGAAGAATAATTAAGCCTTAGTATTTTACTATTTAATATTAGAGTATCTCTAATATTATTCCTAATGCCTTTATCACTAACATTATTACTATGGTATCATTATTAGTTATTACTATTATTATTGTTATTATTTTGTTACTATTATTATGACAAAAACATTTGAACCCCATAGTATTATTATTAAAAAGATAACTATTATCATTAGGAATATTAGTACTTTGTCAGTATTACTACTATTATATTATTATTTTAATCCTAACACTATTATTAACCTTGACCTTAAAAATACTAAGGTTTCTACAACTAGGGGTATTAGTATTACTACCATTATTATTATTATCACTATTTTGCTATAACTAGTATTAGTACTAGTATTAGAAGAAATAAAGCTACTAGGTTTAATGATGTAAATATAGCTATAAATATGAAAATAAATATAATTTGACTAGTAATATCTAGTATGTTAACTTGAGGATAAAAAACCTAGTTTTCACGTGTAATGCTCCCTTAATAATAATAACCCTAATCTTAGACTAAAATAAAGAGTAATAGTACTTTTGGTAGGAGGGAAACTAATCCTTAGTTTTTCCTCTTATAGGTGAATCAAGCCAAAACCCTAAGAATGTGTAGGAGTATGCTCTAAGCCCGGCGTCGCTTTAGGTAAGGATGTAGCTAAGGTCCATGCTTTTTATGTGACTTGTATGCCTTGGATGCTATATATATCATATTATGTTGTGTATCGTATGATTGTCCTTTACTTGTATTATGTGTAGCGCAGCTTGGAGTTGAGGTATGTTGTATGTGTTTTCTTATGACATGAGTATGATATGTATATATGGTGATTATGGTGTGATATGATATGAACCTCTAGGACATGCATGCTAGGACAATTGATAATATGATATTGGAATAATAGGACAAAACAAAATAAAATAGGAAGTGAGTTCACTAAGGGGGATATGAGGTTAACCAAAATGAATGAGAGATGGAAACCATGCATGGGAATCCTAAAATTTGCATGGGGACTTTGGGTGTTTGCATGGGATGGATAAAACTTGCATGGGGATGATCCTTATATGAGAAAAAAATGCTTTAGGGTATAAATAAGCTAAGGGAAGAGTTGTGGAGTAACTAGAGACTTGGGATGAAAAATAATATGTAGGTTGGTGTAAGGGTGTATAAGGGACTCGATTAGGGTTTTGGGAGGAAGCAGTAATTCGAAAAAAATGTGGAAGTAAAAATGATCAAGGGGGAGAGGAGCACGAGTTAATAGTGGGAATTTATTTTATAAGGGGTAAGTATGAGTGTCATGGGAGAGAAGAGATATTGAGTGACAAAGAGAGAGGTTACTTGTGGGAGAAGAAAGGTACTAGGGTTGAAGTGGCTAACTAGGGTTTTTCAGTTACATGGGAAATTGAGGGGTAAAGTGATATGATTTGGGATTGGGTCTAAATGAGATAAGGTATGGGGTAATAAACGAAGTAATGGTAGAGTAAGTGAGAGAGGGTTGGGCCACATCGGTCCAATTAGGGTTTTCAAGGGAAAACCCTAGAGGGTGATAGTAGTTGGAGTTGATGTCATAAGGTGTTGGGCTTAACCTACACTCATAGAAGTTGGGCTGTTCATTAAGTATAAGTGTGAGGGGAAATGAATGTCGGGGTATGATAAGGGGCACAGGGGTCTCAAGATATGGGACAGGCCCTTGGGAGAATAGAAGTAAAAGGTAGTTGACATGCATGTTAAGGGTGAAAAACTTTATCCATTAAGACACGAATAAGATACTAATCATTTAAAGAGTAAGATTGTTGAGTTGGGCCCAGACCGATCCACCGACATAATAGTGGCCAGGTGCCGGGGTGCCTTGGAGACCAATCCACCGGTATATAATAGTGGTTAGGTGCATTCTGCCCTATAAGTGATCGATCCACCGGCTATAATAGTGGGGAATCCCAAGCTCAACAAACCAAACATTAAGTTTCCATTGAATCATGGGAAAGACACATTGTAATTTCTCTAAAATACCATGAGATTCGGGGCTAGACCGATCCACCGGCATAATAGTGGCCAGGAGTGTTTTTCCCTAGAGATTGATCCATCGAAAAAAATAGTGGTTAGGTGCGTTCTACCCTATAAGTGACCAATCCACTGGCTATAATAGTGGGGTTCCCGCACCTGCATGGATTGATAAATACTATGATGTGAATCGACTATAATTACTAGAGATCTAAAGACTAGCCTATTCGGACCGTAGCTGGCCTTCATCATCTATATTATTACATGCTTCCTATGTGATTGTGCTGTGTGTGCTATGTTGTATGTTTTTGTATGTTTGGCCTTAGCGCATCTCTTATCTTACTTAGTACGTAGCATACTGATCACCCATTTTATGGGTACTGCTCATTCTCACAAGCAAAAGACCCATCTAAGCTTGTGCAAGTAGGGGGTGACATCTTCGATGCCTACGAAACTTACGAGGCATCCGGTGGGGCTGAGCATTGAGCCTAGACCTGACTTGGGAATCTAGAGCGACTTGGACGGACTTTGTTTTCTCTTATTGGAGCATGTATTATTTTATTTTAGTTATATGATGTTGTACGATGCTTTATGTTTTGAAAAACTCTAGTCACTTACTCTTGGATTGTAATTCTAAACCGCACTCTGAATTCCATATGACTTGTGTTTTACTGGTACCTTGTGTTTTTATTAATAACTTGTGTATGATGTTATCCTCGTTTAGCCTTAGCACTTAGTACTAGAACAGTAGGAGTGAACCGATCTGGTACTAAGTGTGGTGGTAATGCCCCCAAGTTTACGGTTTTGTCATTTCACTTCCATGAAACCTTTTTATTAAACCGATCCCACATTAGCTTTAGTACCTCTTTTCTTACCCCCTCTTTCATGTTAGGGCTCAATCTCGTTTGATGTTCAAAGGAGGGCTTGTACCCTTCTTCTAAAAGAATACAATGTATACATATGGAAGGATTTATTCCTTTAAGATCATTTATAGTTTAACAAATGGCCTCTTTATGTGACCTAATAATTTTAAGAAGTTTTTCAATTTCCACATTACCTAGGCTAGTATTCATAATGATAGGAAAATTAGAGGTAGAGTTAATATATTAATACTTTAATGGAGAAGGGACGGATTTTAACTCTAACTTAGTAATTATCTCCGTTTTTAAGGTAGTGAAGCTTGATTCTACGTCAAGAACTTCTGTCATCTCCTTTCCTTAAGGAAAAATGGGACTTTCCTCCAACATTTTAACAAAATAAGCAATTATAATATTTTCATCGCTAGGCATCCCATGTATAATTAAAAACTCTTTAAGGGGGTCACCTTGAAAAGCATTCAACAAGGCCTTCTTTTACCACTCGATCAATTGAATCAACCCTATAACAAGCATCATTAATTGAGGAAAATTCATAGCATTAGATAAATCAAGTTCAACTTTCTCACTCCCAGCATTTAAAGAAAGCCTTCCATTTTTAACATCAATGATAGCTCCAACCATAGCTATGAAAGGGCGACCTAGAATGATAGGAATTTGAGAATATTCCTCAATTTATAAGATAACAAAATCAACTAGTGTGAAAAACTTACCAACCTTTATAGCTACATTCTCTAATATACCTACTAGATATCTCACCGATCGATCTGCCAACAGCAGGGAGATAGTGGTGAGCTTTAAATCTCCTATTCACAACCTGTCACACACTGACAATGACATTAGACTCACTCTTATACCTAAATCACATAAGGCACGATTAATATCAATATTTAAAATAATGCAAGGAATAGAAAATAAACTGGGATCTTTTAAAGGCAACTTATTTTGAATAATAGAACTACACTCCTTTGTAAGAGTCAATTTTATACTTCTCCAAACTTCTCTTGTTAGAAAAAATCTCCTTTAAAAACTTTACATATGAGGGTATCTAAGAAACTAAATTAACAAAGGAAATGTAAATATGCAACTTTTTTAATATTTTAGAAAACTTCCCAAATTACTTTGCAATCAAAATTTGGCTACGTTCCACTAGGTTATAATAGTGGCTCGGGTGTGTTTTTCTCTGAGAGGTGCTTCACACTATTCTACTAGTTTAAGAATAGTGATCAGGCGTGTTCTTCTATGAAAGGTGTTCGATCTGTTCCATTGTATAATAATAGCGGCTCAGGTGTGTTATCCTGAGAGGTACTTCAGATTATTCCATTAGTTTAAGAGTAGTGGGATCCTTAAACTCAACGTAAATAAATAAAAATAAAAATAATTATTGTTGAGTCAAAAGGATTATTAGATTTGTCAGTATTAGCCTTTGTTCCTACTAGTGTTCGGTATTGTGCCTTTGAGATGTTACTAGTCTTGATATTATGACGCAAGTTATATTTTAAAGGTGATGGATAATGTGTTGAACTTGGTCCTAGTAATTATTTTGGGATTATGAGTAGTATATAGCTTTGTTTATATTTGTATAATATGATATGATTATCATATTTTCATCATTGCATGTATAATTAAATGTTTTATATCATGTATTGTTGTGATTCTTTTCATGTGTTCCATGCAAGTTTTTCATATTATTTTTATATAATGGGTTACTCAGTACCATTATACCGAAGGGTTCCTTTTATTGGGCTGCTACTTATTCAATGGAAAATGGTCTTTGTAAGTTAGCTTGAAAGATTAGTTAATGGCTATTATTTGGGCTAAGAGTTTAAGCCTATTCAGTATTCTTCGTGGTATCTTTTAATCCGGATCATTCTGCACTCTTATGTTTCCTTTATATTTCTTTTCACTAAATTTTATATTCATCAGTAGTGGTTTTATTTGGAATAATGTCAAATTGCTTGTCTCTCTCTGCTTTAATTTTAAAATTGTATTATTATATGAAGTAGAGTAACATTTTAACCTTAGCATTTGGTATAAGAATGGCAGAGAAAACAAAGCTTGTACCAAGTGTGATGATAACACTCCACATTTTATTATTTCATCTTCCACAATTAACTCTTTAATTTTTTTTTAGTTTATAAATTTGGGGGGTGCTATAGTTTTCCTTCTTCCTATTATCTCCCCAGGTGTATTTTAATTATTGTTATATTATGGAGCATATTATGCATAACTTATATTTATGTATTATCACTTGATTATGTTGTTTTATTTTGGTTGTGTTTTGTTTTGAGGCTTAATACATGGTATAAGAAAGGTGAGGGACTTATGCTAAGTATGGTGATAAAACCCATTAATTTGGTAATTAACACATTCATAAATCAAAATTTCAAAATAGTAAAAAATAGGGGTGTTACAACTAGTTTGTCGAGCTAAGTGATTTTCGATGCTCGATTTTCCAGAAAAATTCTTAGATAAAGATGGAACTTTGATAATTGAAGTCTAATTTACTACTAAGTGATCCTTAACCCTTTTAATCATTTATCTAACTTTAATTTCTATCTGAAAAAGATTTGAGAGTTTGATTTCAACATATGAGGGGGAGGATGACCTCATTTTTGTCTTCTTCTTCCTCTCTCCTCTATACAACTCAAGAAAAATGCTTTGATTTCAAATTAACACTGCACGGTAGGGACATTTGCTTCGTACACTGATCTTACATTTCCTTTTTCTTCTTTAATATTTTCCAGATGAACTCAACCTACATTCTCTAGAAAATCACCATTGGAGCTCTGAAATGCAAGTCAAACTATTATTAATAAACTTTCTCATTAAGCTCTAATTTAGTTGGTAAAATTATGGATTTCGATCTATATCATAACTTCACTCTTTCCTTAACTTATTTGTTAGCTATAAATAACCCTAATCATATATATCTTTCATCCTCCGAAATACCTAATTTTCTCAAGCACTTATGATAATTCTTCCCCAATTCAAGATTTCCTAATTCAATTCACTCTTCTAATATTTTATCTAGATCCCTCTTTTGTTATTCTTAGGAAAGAAAGAGTTAGATTTAGGAAGAAGTTGAGTTTGCTTTTAGCTGATTCTCGTCCTTGTTTTCTCTTAGAGGTGGTAAGTTTGTTTTCTTTTTTAATTCGAGTTTCTTGATTTGTAAAGTTTATGTATTGATTTTTGAGTTTCAACTTGTTATTTTTTTATGGTTTTGGAAGTTGAAATCTTTCAACTTAACTTTTCCTCTTTGGTGGGAAATTTTGCTAAGCTTTAAGTAAGTTATTCTTAATTTTGAAATGAGACATGAATAACTATTTAAGTTATTGTACTCTAAAAACTATTAATCATTATACGCCTATCTAAGATTTTGGCCTCTTAAATGATGCATGTTGGATTGTTTAAGATTTCTAAGTAAAGGGGCTTGATGTATGAGAAATCAGATTGATTACTTGTAGATGAAGTGTGATTCAGTTGATGAGCATGTTAAATCTTAGTCTTATGTTGTGACATGTTATAGTTTAGATGTGGTAAGAGGTTAGAGTTTGATTCATGTATTATATGTTAATTGTGAGTAAACTAATTAACTAGTTAGGCTAAGCTGATTTACTAGCCCCTAAAATAATCAACAGGTTCGCCTAAACAAATTGATCAAATTGCTTGTGTTGATTTTGGTTGCTCTCTACTTAAACTCAATGACTAGTTTGTCAAAACCTATCTATTAGTTGTAGAACATTCAATTGATCTAACCATATCAAGCAACTGGTTTGAGGGAACTCTGAGGTTTGGCTGGGAAAAACTGATTTACCAGTCAACCTCCTAGTATATCACGATGCCTTACCTACTCTAGACACTAATGATGTACTAAGGGGTATCGACACTAAAGGATTTGGTTACCTAGGTGCTTTTTGGCTTCAGCTAGACTTTGTGTCCATTAGTGGTTTCTGAGCTTCAACCGGACTTTATGTCCTCTGTTTAGATAGGCTTTAATGGTTTATAAGACCATAGGATAGTAAATGGTCAATCACTTGATATGAATAAGAATAAGGATATGGATAAAGAAAAAGGAAAATGGAAAAAATGGTGGCTTACAAATAGTTAATATAATGGATCATATAAACTTGAAAATGGACCTAATTGAATACTCCCATAGGTGGAAAATAGGATATCCTAATAAGATGTGAAATAACTTGTTATTAATTATACTTTCCTATCCATAATATCTTTATTGCGTTTATATGCATGACGAGCCGTGAATTGTCTATGTTTTTGCATGGTGTGGAATTTTGATGCATTATACAATCATGATAATACATGTACATCTAAGTGCAATGTGTAAGTATGCTATTGTGTTTAGTATGACCTTTATTGTTTCATGTGGCCTTGTATGCTTGTGAATCCCGTTGAGGAGGTAACTTGGCTTACTCAATATATGGCATAATGATGTGCCCATTTGTTCGGTTTTAGGGGTAATATTATATTATTTGAATTCATAAAATTTACTTATACATTCAATAAATTTTAATTATTATATTTTAGTCAATCCCACGAGCAAAAAACCATGTGTAAATTTTTTAGGATGAGTGATAGTGAGCCTACCTCATTTTGGACTTGGGGGCTTGAGAACATGGATATTTGGGGATTTTTGTTCAATCCTTAATGGACCAGGCCTATTTCAAATTATAGTTTATTGCCTAATGTATCTCTATACACTCATTTTTCCTTATCTCATGTATTTAAATATTTTGGGTACCCATCCAGGTTTTATTTAATAAATTTTTTCTTTGAGTAGTTATGTATCATTTTCCTTGTGCACTCTACTCTTATTTTGGGTTGATTTTGTTTCTTAGCCTTGTATCTAATATGGAATATGATGCAAACATCTATCCTATATTAGGTGTGATAGTGGTACCCTATTTTTCCTAGGTGTGTTTGGGTATTTTTAGCTTTTACAATGAATTAAAATGAAAATTTTTAGTAGTAAAAATTAGGGCATTATAATTCTAGGAGTTGAAATGTATTTTTTTCCATGGCTTGTATCTAAAATTATTATGTGGGACTAATGTGCAAATTATAAGAAATGCATGCTACAATTTTATATGTATATTATGTTATGTTTGGTCTTAGGGGTAATGTTATCTTTTTTCAAGTCATGAAATTAACTTATACACTTAATTATTTTTAATTATTATATTTTAGTCTTGTCATGATAAATATCCTATAAAACTAAATATGGTAATACAATGGGAAAAATATGGTAAGTAGGATTTTGGAAGGAATTTTTGTCAATTTTAAAAAATATGCCTCAAGGTTAATAATTATACTAGGCTAATCCTAGTGTTGATTTCAAATTAGATTGATCTGTTGACCTTTGATTTGACTTGATTAATTGGTATTATAAGAAAAATAGTTAAGTATGAAAATGAGAATAGTTATTTAATATGAAATAATTATGATTATCTCTAGAAATATTAATATTTAAAGTGGAAGGCTTTTTGCTTGAGATCGGTAGCTCCTTAGGGATAGTTACCATAAGGATGAAGTGTAATACCCCATTTGATAATGTTTGATTATTATGTGTATGTAACTATAGAATTATTTCAAGGTTGAAGGCCCCATTATTACTATTACTATTACTATCACTATTATTATTATTATTATTATTATTATTATTATTATTATTATTATTATTATTATTATTATTATTATTATTATTATTATTATCTTCTTCTTCTTCTTCTTCTTCTTCTTCTTCTTCTTCTTCTTCCATTTGAATATTAATCTACTAGTCCATATAATTAACAACAAAAACAATAACAACAAGAATAATAATATTCATATTGAGATATTTGGTGCTTTGTCAAGGATATTTTTTACTTAGGGACAATACCTTCTTTTGTCACTCCTACCCTATTAGTATTGATTACTAAAGTGCAAAACCCCAGTAAGGTAATAGATATTAGACCAATAGCCTGCTGTTCTGCCCTGTACAAGGTTCTATATAAGGTATTGGCTTCTAGGATTCAGCCTTTACTTCCGGACATCATCAATTTATCACAATCTACCTTTGTTAAGGTTTGGTTTATTGGAGAAAATATTTTACTAGCTCATGAGTTTATTAGGATGTATGCCAAGAAGATTACTTCCTTTAGGTGCATGCTGAAAGTGGATTTAATGAAGGCATATGATTCTATTAATTGGAAGTTCCTTGAGCAAGTACTTATGGGCCTTGTGTTCCCTCCTTATTTTGTCAAAATCCTTATGACCTATGTAACATGTCTCCTACACTCTCTCCATCCATAATAATCTTCTTCCTCCCTTCCTTTCACAAAAGGGACTGAGACAAGGAGACCCTCTTTCACCCTATTTATTTGTCATTGCTCTTTAGTATCTTTCTAGGCTTCTCCATCAACTTTAGAATAATAAGGACTTTAGAGGTCACCCAAAATGTAAATGGCATAACATTATCAACCTTTCTATTCCTGATGACCTCTTACTTTTTTGTAGAGGAGACCTGAAGTTTGTCACCCTACTTATGGAAAATTTTCACTGCTTCAATAACACTTTAGTCTTCATATCAGTCCTGTTAAAAGTGCTATCTACTTTGGAGATGTCTTAGATATTATTAAGCAGCAAATAATTGATTTCCTTTCTTTCGTTGAAGGTATTATGCCATTTAAATATCATGGAGTTCCTCTTTCTTTAGGAAGACTGCGCTCTGATCAAATGTTAGAGCTAGTAAGGAAGGTCACTAACAAAATGCAACACCGGTCTATACGATTGTTATCATATGTTGGCATATTGCAATTACTAAAGTCTGTTATTTATGGAATTCAGATGTATTGGAGCCAAGATTTTATATTGCCCAAGAAAATTTTGCTCAAGATTATTGTTCTATGTAAGGCCTTCTTGTGGATTGGTAAAGTTAATCCTTGTAAAAGAGCTCTTATTGAATGGTTAACTGTTTGTTTACCCCAATAAGAAGGTGGACTAGGTTTACTAGACATCCAAACTTGGAATATAGTAGTGGTTGGCAAGCACCTTTAGCACATTGCACAAGACAAAAATAGCTTATGGATCAAATGGGTTCATAGCTATTTTCTTAAAAGGGAATCTATTTGGAAAGCTACCTTGCCATGTACTGCCTTTTGGACAATGAACAAGTTATTTAAGCATAGAGAAGTACTACAACTTGCTATTCTTTCTCTTCATCTTTCCACATCCTACAAGATAAATGTGGTCTATGATAAAATTTGACTAAGAGCCTCTCCTGTCACTTCGTGCAAATCAATTTGGAGAAATAATGCAAAGTCCCAAGCATAAATTTATTCTCTAGATTGCTGCTCACTGAAGGATTCCCACAAAAGACATTATTAGTAAATTTTGCCACATTGCATACCCTTTCTATGCTTTCTATGATGCAAATGAGACATTTCCTTTGCTTGCGTTGGTCTTTAGGGTCCTGTCCATAGTTGTCCTTGAGTTCTTGAATACTTGGCCCATATTACAAGAATATCTATAAGGAAAATTCAAGTTACTAGAACTTTAAGTGCACCATGCATCTATGAATGTTGGCATATCCGTAACACCAAACTTTTCTCCCATAATGATTTTCATTAGAAGGATCTTCTTAAGAAAATAATTTATGTTGTGTAACACCCCAACATTCACAATTTGTTTTTAAATGGAAGAAATAAATTTAGAAGCTGTGAATTTCAGGAATACTATTGCCACACTTAGTACCCGACCGGTTCACTCCTACCGTTCCGGTACCAAGTGCTAAGGCTAAAAATGATTATTGAAAAACTTACATTAATAATTAAACCAAGAGTTCATAAAAAGAAAACTAGAAGAGTCATAGCATAGAAATCAGAGTACGTGTACAAAATTTACATAATCCAAAGTACGTAGTCAAAGTTCCTTGAAAGGAATAATGTCTTCAAAAGATAGTAGTTTAGTTCTGGGAAATCCAATACTAAAGAAATAACATAAAGAAATATAATAATATAAGGAGAGAATCCAGATACGCCACTCCTGATCTATGAGCAAAGCACATGCTCCACAATCAGCTCTGTCTGATGCCTCATGAATATCGAAGGCATCAAAAAATGCATCAGCCACCTGCATAAAGTCAGAAGGGCCTTTTGCTCGTGGGAATGAGTAGCACCCATAAAAGGATGGTTAGTACGCTACGTACTGAGTAAGGTAATCATACACTAAGGCCGACACACAAAAGCACATAATCCCAGCATAATAATAAAACAACATAGGATCACTTTAGATAAATAGCTAAAGTCCATATTATAGTCTGAATTAATTATTTACTTAATCTCTAATCAGTACTCATTTCGCACCATACTTTTTATCAAGACCATGTGAGTACAGGAATCCCACTATTTTAGCTGGTGGGTCGGTCACTTATAGGGCAACATGCCTTAACCACTATTATAGCCGGTGGATCGATCACATATAGGGCGTAATGCTCTGACCACTATTTCTTACCGGTGGATTGGTTTGGCCCTTGCTCGCATGGGGTTTCACTATAAGTACTTAGTGTCTTTTATGTGTCTTAGCAAATTTAGGGTTTGGTTTATTGAGCTCGGGATCCCCCACTATTATAGCCAGTGGATCGGTCACACATTGGGCAACATGCCCTAACCACTATTATACGCTGGTGGATTGGTCTCCAGGACACCCCGACACCTGGCCACTATTATGCCGGTAGATCGGTCTGAGCGTTGCTCAATAATCTTCCACTATACATGATTAGTGTCTTACAATGTCTTATTCAATATATTTCACCCTAGACATGCATTACTAACTACCTCTATGCTTATCCTCCTAAGAGGGCTTGTCCCATATCTTGCGATTTCTGAACCTCCTAACTCTCCCCAACATCCCTTCCTTATTCCACTTACATACACCGGAAACCCAACTCGTAAGTATGTGGGTCAAGGCCCACTACCTTACATCTCCAAGTCCACTCACTACCTAACTCTAGGATTTTCTCCAAAAACCCTAATTTAGGCCTATGTAGCCCATCCTTCTCTACCTCACACAACCTAAACTGGTTTAATACCCCACACATCACAAACCTTAATTTCAACCCTCAACATCTCACCTTATTCATGAAGTACACGTGTGATCACGAAAACCCTAAGTAGCCACACCAAACCCTAACTTCCTCATGTCCATATGTCACCCCTCTATTTATCACATTCCACTTCTGATTTTTCCATGCCAATTATGCTCATCCTCACTTGATAATTTCTATCATGCTTTCGTACTCCACTTATCCTCATTTATTTCTTCTTTTACCACCTTCTTAGATTAGGATTTTCCCCCAAACCCTAGCTTAGTTTCCTATGTACCCTTATACTATCCCACGTACTATTTTTCACCCAAAGCCTCTAAAGCCTCCAAACAACTCTTCTATTACCTTCCTTACACCCCAAATCAACTTTTCATATGTAAATCATACTCCCATGCAAACTCTAACCTTCCCATGCAAACCTTTGAACTTTCTCATGCTAAACCCTAAATTTCATGTAAACTCTAGATTCTCCCATGCAAAACCCTAGATTCTTTTACTCTTTTATTTTATTTAAAATCCCCTTTTATATTCATCCACTCATGGACCATTAAATATTTAAATTAACTCACATCCCTTTTGGTCAAATTACTTCCCCATTTTCATTTTTCATCCTTTCCACCCCACCAAACCACATTAAACGTCCTCACATGCATGTCTTAAAGGGTCATAACACATTACATCACCTTTCACCATATATAAATAATAACACATGCCATATGAAAGTAAATAAGCATACCTCAACTCCAAGACGCACTATACATAAAATAGTTATAACAATAAGTATAAGATACATAACACACCATGAGTACATGGAATACAAAGCATATAAGGCACATAGAAGCACATAAGGCCTTAGTTACACCCTTATCTAATACAACACCGGTCTTGGAGCACGCTCCTACGCCTCTTTAGGGCTTCGACTGATCTCACCTATAAGAGGAAAAACTAAAGATTAGTTTCCCTCCTACTAAAAATACTATTATTTTCCAATTTATTCTAAGATTAGGGTTATAGATAAAAATAATAATAGAATAATAATAACACTAACTACATACTTATTTTTCTAATAATAAAAGTAATAAAAGTAATATTGCAAAAGATAATAATAGAAGTGATGAAACCTGGAAGGGTTTCACAGAAATTTCACGGGATCGCAAACAAAATCGAGCACGAGGTTCGATTCACTGAAATAATCAGCCTAAGGATTTTCTCCAAAGGAAGATTAGAAAACTCACAACGCAGTTGAATCAACGGCTACTGAAGTTGTAGAACAGAGAAGATCAAGAAGAGATTGAGAAGAAATGTGAATGAGGAGGTCGCGAGAGAGAAGTCGACAGAGAGAGAGAGAGAGAGAGGGTGTTCTAGAAAATTATATCTCAAAATGTATTCGACCAAAAGTGTCTCATACAGCCGGTGTATACGCCCTATATATATGGCGTATACATTACAAAGAAAGACATACAATATACACGATTGCAGGCCTACGTTTCCCATACAAATCAACCTAAATATAGCCCAAGGATCAGCCAAGACATATACAACATGGGTCGACGACTGGTCAAAGAAACAACTCACATTTACAAGATTATTACAATGCACAATAATCCAAGTTAATGGATTTACAATAATTCCCATCAGCTAAAATACATAATAGCTAATCATGGTTACCAAGGGTTGAGTAATCCACATTCCAACTAACCCAATAATTATGGGTCGGGTGGTAGATTACATAACCAGCTTAATCCCTATTAGCCAAATATGCTGGCGAATGCATCACATGGGATTTTCTACAAATTAATACAACATAATTTCTGTAACCATTTTCTTGATCCATTCCCATGTTTTGAATTAATTTCCTAAACAATCACACAATAAGAAAATAATTATAGGTATAACATAACCTATAACAATTAATAGAATTATTTAAATACAAATTTTGGAGATATATATCTTTCCTCTCTTCTTGGAGAGGTTTCGTCTCTGAAACCTAATTAATGCCCATAAATGGACTAAGATCAGCAAAATTAAAAGAATTACTAACATTACCATACTTAGAAGGTAAATCAATTTTGTAAGCATTATCATTAATTCTTTCTAATACAGTAAAAGGTCCATCTCCCTTAGGGTCTAATTTCGATTTTCGAAGGTTTGGAAAACGTTCTTCCCTAAGGTGTACCCAAACTAAATCCTCAGGTTGAAAAACCATTTTCTTTCTTCTTTTATTAGCATTCTCAGCCATTTGTTGAACCCTCTTAGCAATTTGTTGACTCACAACTTCATGCAATTTCTTTATATTAATAGCACAAGACTTAGCATCAAAGTTATGTAATTTAGAATTAGGTGAAGGGCTCAAGTCAAGTGGAGTCAAAGGATTAAAACCATACACAACCTCAAATGAAGTCTTTTTAGTTGTAGAATGTAATGTCCTATTATAAGAAAATTCTACCTGAGGCAATACATGTTTCCATTGTTTAAGATTCTTTCCAAGGACTGCTCTCCACATATTACCTAATGTCCTATTTACTACCTCTATTTGTCCATCTGTTTGAGGGTGACATGTGGTGGAAAATAATAGTTTAGTTCCCAATTTACTCCACAAAACCTTCCAAAAATGACTCAGAAATTTAACATCTCTATCTGAAACTATTGTTTTAGGTATTCCATGCAACTTAACTATATGAGAAAAGAACAATTCAGCCACAACCACATCATCATTTGTTTTATTGTAAGGTATAAAATGAGCCATCTTAATAAACCTATCCACTATAACCATTATTGAATCTTTGGCTCTATTAGTCCTAGGCAAGCCTAAAATGAAATCTAAGGAAACATCAGTCCAGGGCTGATTAGGAACAGGTAATAGAGTATATAACCCATAAGGTTTTGATGTGGACTTAGCCTGTCTACAAGCTATAAAATTAACACAATATTTCAACACATCCTTTTTCATATGAGGCCAATAGAAATGATCAATTAGTATATCTAAAGTCTTTTGAAATCCTAAGTGTGCCATTATTCCACCATTATGAGCTTCTTGAATTAATAGTCCCCTATATGAACAATAAGGAATACATAATCTATTTTCTCTAAATAAGTAACCCTCAGAGATATAATATTTTCCTTGTGTAGCATTTTCACAATTTTTATAAATTTCCTTAAAATCATGATCCTCCAAGTATAAAATCTTGATGCAAGAAAAACCCAACAAAGTGGTGTCTACAGCATTCAACAAAGCATGTCTCCTAGATAAAGCATCTGCAACTACATTATCACCTCCCTTTTTATATTTAATTATATAGGAAAAACTTTCAATAAACTCAATCCACCTACTCTGCCTTCTATTTAATTTTGACTGGGTTTTTAAATATTTGATAGCTTCCTGATCAGTGTTTATAACATACTCTCTAGGCTATAAGTAATGTTGCCAAACTTCTAAGGCTCTTACCAAAGAAAATAATTCCTTTTCATAAGCAGAGTAATTTAAAGTACTACTATTTAATTTTTCACTAAAATAAGCTATAGGTTTACCTTCTTGAGAAAGTACATCTCCTATTCCCAACCCTGAAGCATCACCGTCTAATTCAAACATCTTTTCAAAGTCATGAAGGGTTAATACAGATTCTTAGGTTAATTTATCTTTAAGAGTTTCAAAGGATTTTTGTTGTTCTAAACCCCATTTAAACCCATTTTTGTTTTTTATTATTCTTGTTAAGGGAGCATCTATGGTACTAAAATTCCTAACAAATCTTCTTTAAAAAGAACACAAACCATGGAAACTCCTTACTTCAGTCACAGTTTTAGGCACAGGCCACTCTTGAATAGCCTTAATCTTTTCTTTATCCACAGATATACCATCCTTACCCACAACAAATCCTAAGAATACTACACTTTCTAAACAAAACCTAGACTTAGATAAATTAGCATACAACTATTCTGCCTTAAACACATCCAAAATAATTCTTAAATGTCTCAAATGTTCTTCTAAAGACTTGCTATAAATAAGTATGTCATCAAAATAAACAACCACAAATTTCCCAATAAAATTTCTAAGCACATGGTTCATAAGTCTCATGAAAGTACTGGGAGCATTGGATAATCCAAAATGCATTACTAACCATTCATATAACCCAAAGTTAGTTTTGAAGGCTATCTTCCATTCATCTCCTAGTTTCATTCTAATTTGATGGTATCCACTTTTTAAGTCTATTTTTGAAAAAATCATAGCACCATGTAGAAGGTCTAACATCTCATCTAGCCTTGGTATAGGGTACCTATACTTAATGGTTATTTTGTTTATTGCTCTACTATCTATGCACATCCTCCAACTTCCATCTTTCTTAGGCACTAACAATACTAGAACTGCACATGGACTCATTGATTCCTTAATATACCCTTTACTCAATAATTCAGAAACCTACTTCTTTAATTCTTTTACCTCTTCAGGATTAGCCCTATAAGTAGGTCTATTTGGTATAACAACTCTTGGTACAAAGTATATTTGATGTTCTATCCCCCTTAATGGAGGTAATCCATAGGGAATTGCCTCAGGAAACAATTCACTATATTCCTCTAATAAATGCCTCACATCAGTACGTGCTTCCTCACTTAACTCCAATTGAAATTCATAGCATTCCTTATAAACCATCAAATATACATTTGCTTGTCTCCTAATATATTTTTCAACATCTCCACTCTTAACATAAAACCCAGATGTTCCTTTAACTTCCTTTGAACTAATCCCAGCCTCTATACTCTGTTTGGATAGTTCCTTATAATCAGATTTTATTTTAATTTGATCATCAAAGATTTCTTTTGGGGTCATAGGTGCTAAAATAATTTTCTTATCATCCTTATGTAAGGTGTATCTATTTTTATAACCATCATGTGTCACTCTCCTATCAAATTGCCAAGGTCTACCTAATAATAAATGAGCAGCATGCATTGGAACAATATCACACAGAATAGAATCCTCATACTTACCTAACTTTAAATTTATTAAAACCTGCTGACTAACTTTAACATCCCCTAATTCATTTAACCACTGTAGTCTATAAGGTTTTGGGTGTCTAGTAGTTGGTAATCCTAACTTAGATACTAATAAGGTACTAGCAGCATTAATACAACTACCACTGTCTATGGCCATGTTAAAACACTTATCATCAATCAAACATTGAGAATGAAATATATCTTCTCTCTGAATTGCATTTGAGTTAGGTAACTTATTACTATTTAAAGCCCTACGTACCACAAAAAGATCTCTAGTTATTGGAAGTTCTATCTCTTCTTCTGATTCACTATCATCATCCCTAATCAAGTTAGTCTCCAACTCTTCCTCTTCAGATTTAGACTCTATATCTCCAAAATCTCTAATTAAGATGTTCCTCTTATTCAGGCATTTAGAAGCTATATGACCTAATCCCCACACTTAAAGCATTTGATATCTCTAGTTCTGTTGGGACCACTAGTAGGATTAGCTGTTATAGTTCTCCCCTTCTCAGTCCTGTTTCCTACTTTAACTTCATTATTATTACTTCTAGGTTCAAACCTCCCATTATTCTTGCAATTTCCAGAATTAGTTCCTCCAAAATTCCTTTTTTGTGTACTCCTAATCCCAATTCCAGGGGGTTTATACTGCCTAGTTCTCCTTATCTGACTCTCTATCTTGGTAGCTATGTTAACCATTTCACTTAAAGTACCACAAGGATATAATTCTACCTTATCAACTATCTTAGAGTTTAATCCACTTAAGAATCTAGCCATTGTAGCATCCTCATCCTCAACAATTCATGTTTTAATCATCAATACTTCTAGTTCCTTAAAGTATTCATCCATAGACCTATTTCCCTGATTCAATGTCTGTAACTTTTTATGTAATTCCCTATAATAGTAACTTGGAACAAACCTTTTCCTCATTAGAATCTTAAATTCATCCCATGTTTGTATAGGTGGTTCTCCACTCCTACGCCTAGTTAAGACAAGATTGTGATACCAAGAAGATGCATATTCTGTAAATTCTACTACTGCTACCTTAATTTTCTTCTCATCAGAATAATTATGACATTCAAACACTAATTCTATATTTCTTTCCCACTCAAAATAATAATCAGGATCATTTCTTCCATTGAATCCAGGTATGTTAAACTTAAGATTACTTAGGTTCCTATCAACTAGGTCTAATTCTCTTTCTTGTCTATTATTCTATCTAGGTCTCCTATCACTATTATTGGATATTTGATCTTCTAATTCTTCTAAACTATTTAAAGGTGGAATCCTAGTTCTAGGGTCCATGGGAGCCCTTCCTAATACCCCAGCATGTTGATTATCTACTATGTTATTCTGCAATTCATTAATTCTTATTTCTTATTCTCCTATCCTCTGTTCTAGATTAGCAGACAAAACAGCAAGTTGGGAAGTCATTTGTTCTTGAAAGGTCCTAAGAGTTTCTAATAAATCATTGCTAGATACTGAGACAGATTGGCCGTTATTAGACATTATTGGGTTTAATTTATGAAGCACAAGATAAGACATAGATAACAGTCAGTCTAGAGCAAAAATTACTTTATTATCAATTCAATCAGACATCAAATTAACCACTACTAGGTATAAAGAGATCGTAGCACCCACAAGATTAAAGAATATACTAGACACACAGAATGCACAATAATTTCTAGACAGTTATTGGATCAAATAGAATAGAAAATTTCAAGAAAGGAACGATATTATCGCGAGAGCAACTTAAGCAATCAAACCAATTAATGAGATAAGACCCCTCTTCTTGGAGTCCTTACCCCTTTCTACAACCAAGGGTTTGCAGGATTTTAATCACTTCCTGCGCACTCTTTCAATTGTGAGCATAAATTATCAATTCATAATAAAAATGTTAAAATGACGACCAATAATTGCAGTAATTAGCAAAAGTAAGGTTCAAGTTTACCGATCGAGGAGTATTCCTTGAATATCGTAAAGATTTAAGAATCTTTACCAAACCCTAACTGTAAATTTTTCAAAAGCTACTTAGGGTTTCCCAAGTAGTTCCGACTTCATTAACACAACCCTCTTGGTCGCCAGCTTAATCACGACAAAAATTGTTCGATTTTTGTGTCAGTCGTAAACCCTAGAATCACACTTTAGAAATATGGATTAGCGAACTCAGGAATGATGATTAGAAAAATAAAAGTTCAGTAACAAATGAATTAAACCACAAGCACTTGAATAATCGAGGCTCTGATACCAAATGATGAAACCTGGAAGGGTTTCACAAAAATTTCACCGGATTGCAAACAAAATTGAGCGCAGGGTTCGATTCACCGAAATAATCAGCCTAAGGATTTTCTCCAAAGGAAGATTAGAAAACTGAGATCGCATTTCAATCAACGGCTACTAAAGTTTTAGAACTGAGAAGATCAAGAAGAGATCGAGAAGAAATGTGAACAAGGAGGTCGTGAGAGAGAAGTCGAGAGAGAGAGAGAGAGAGAGAGAGTTCCAGAAAATTATATCTCAAAATGTATTCGATCAAAAGTGTCTCATACAACCGGTGTATACGCCCTATATATATGGCGTATACATTACAAAGAAAGACATACAATATACACGATCGCAGGCCTACGTTTTCCATACAAATCAGCCCAAATACAGCCCAAGGATCAGCCGAGACATATACAACATGGGTCAACGGCTGGTTAAAGAAACAACCCACATTTATAAGATTATTACAATGCATAATAATCCAAGTTAATGGATTTACAATAATTCCCATCAGCTTAAATATATAATAGCTAATCATGGTTACCAAGGGTTGAGTAATCCACATTCCAACTAACCCAATAATTATGGGTCAGGTGGCAGATTACACAGCCAGCTTAATCCCTATTAGCCAAATATGCCGGCAAATGCATCACATAGGATTTTCTACAAATTAATATAACATAATTTCTGTAACAACTCCCAGCAGCAACTACAATAATCTCCTTGATCCATTCCCATGTTTTGAATTAATTTCCTAAACAATCACACAATAAGAAAAATAATTATAGTTACAACATAATCTATAAAAATTAATAGAATTATTTAAATACAAATTTTGGAGATATATATCAATAAGGTTTGAAGGTTATACCCTAATAATAATAATAATAATAATAATAATAATAATAATAATAATAATAATAATAATAATAATAATAATAATAATAATAATAATAATAATAATAATAATGATAATGATAATAATAATAATGATGATAATAATAATATTAATAATACTAATTATAATAATAGTATAATTTGAAATAAATGGTGAAATAAGGGCTTCAACCTTTCACAAATTAATGTTGCTGCTGCTGCTGCTACTACTACTACTACTACTACTACTAATAATAATAATAATAATCATAATAATAATAATAAATACGATAATAGTAATACGAAATAACAACAACAACAACAACAACAACAATAATAATAATAATTGAAATAAAAACATAATAGGGCTTCGGCCTTCAATAGCAACAATAATAATAACATTAGTAGTAATAGTAGTAATAATAATAATATTCAAACTAATGAAAATATAATAAAATTAAATAATTAAAGCTTGTATAAATAGGGTAAAAGGGTTGAGAGGCTTTAGGGTACCATCTTGGGTTGGTGGTGACAGGCGGCACCAGCAGCGGCTGTAGGATAAAGAGAAGAAGAGAGAGAGAGAGAGTTGAGTGCTGAAAAAAGGAGAGGAAGAATGAAAGTTGGAGTTGGGGTGTTTATGGTTTCCTAGATGGAGAGGGATGGAATGAGGGTGGCGGCGCACAGCAGAGGTTGTGGTGGGCAAGAGTAGAGGAAAGAGACAAAGAGAGGAGGAAAGGGAGAAAGAGGAAAAGAAGGTTAGGGGAAGGTATAGGGGAGTCTGCAGAGCTATTTGGGAGGTGTAGGAGGTTGTGGTTATGGAAGAAGTGGTGGTTAATGGTGGCGCACTTGTTGATGCCCTTGATATAGTGAGGTGCCAATTGAAATTTAAGAGGCTTTCACTCACAGATCTTAAGGTTGATATCAAAAGGGTCCCAAAGAAGAAGACATTGATTGAAGCCATGGAAGCAACTGGCATGTGTTTATTATGATAGAGAAAGAACACTCTTACTTTTCTTTTTTGCATTCTTTTATTATGTTATCTCATCTTACTTGATTAATGCAGATGTTAAAAACAAGTGGGAGAAGAGTTATTTGGGAAGAAAGCTCATCATCCAGAAGAAAAGAGCCTTACTTAATAACTTTGATAGGTTTAAGATCATGTTGGCCAAGATCAAGGTGTGTGTTGTGACTGTTTTTAGATGTCTGTGTCTTAGATTCCTTAAGAAAGGATGTCATTTCCCTTTTATGGTTGGGTGGATGTAGAGGAAATTTAGTAGTTTAGTAAATTTTTTATTATTTTATCTTATCAAAACTTATTTATTAGGAAATAACTCAACCTGTGTTATATTTTTGTAATTGCAAAGGGATGAATTAGTCAGGGTAGGAATGGTCAACATCTGATTCAATGATACTAAATAATACTTTATCTAGATATGTGGACAGATTGGTAGTGCCAAAAAGTAAATTTTACTTAGGCGATGTAGGTTTTCAGTTATAGAAATCTATACACACCTTGTAGCGAATATCAGTGCCTCTTGTACATATCTTGATCTTCCATATGAGGATAGAGCTATATGGTTATACATGGAGTTCGGTTCTAACATTTTTGATGATTCTAATTTATCAATCTGACATTTTTATGTAGTAACTAATAACTATGAATTGCCATTACACTTTGTTATTTTTTTTTAGTTTTTGGAGATTTTGATATATTAATATTTAAAAGCTTTTTAGTTTACATGAGTTTTGGTTTTAAAATTTTTATATTGGTGAGTAAAGTAAGATAATTTTTATTTTCATTTTTTTACTCTATCTCTTATTAGTAGGAAGTTTTGAAGGTTATTAATATTTTATGGATATTTATGAAAATTATGCTTAGTTATGCATGTAATATTTTAGAATTTTTTAGAATAAATTTTGAAATAGTATTGAGTTTATATAATTTTTATAACTTTATTATAAACTTTATGAAAATTTTCATGTATCAATATAATATTTTAATTTCTATTAAATATATAAAATTATTAAAATAATAACATTTAATTTTTCTTAGAATTTTCTTTCAATATACCAAACACTAAATTGTTTTTCTTAGAATTCAAAATTTCACAAAATTTTCTCAAACAACCAAACAAAGAAAAAAAAAAATTTCTCTTAGTTTCTTTCCTTTGTTTTTCTTTCCTTCTTATTTTTCTCATAAAAAAGAGATCCTTAACATTTTCATTATCCTGAAACTCCAACTTTAGCCCTAAACTCTCTATCTTCCTTTTTATTATTTTTTCTTCTCATTATTTATTTTTCTGTTAGACTAACCCTTTCCATATGACATTTCTCCTTGACTTAAATAAGCCTAATTCTCTTTGTTTTGCTACAATAACCATAAAACCCAACCTAATTTAATCCTTCAATCAACCATCGTCACTATAACACCCCTAAATTTTCAACCAAAAAATTACATTTTGAAGATAATGTCGAAATAAACAAAATTAAAAATAGGGGTATTCACAACCACATTAGCTATGAAAGAGCTGTGATCATCATTTAACTAATGTTAGATTTAAGGCAAAATGGAACGAACAACAAAATAATGCATGGTTTAATAATAAGACTATAATAATGAAAGGGAAGAGAATAATATAGATAAGAGAGAGAGAGAGAGAGTTACAAATCCAAATACACTAACCAAATAACCAGGAAAGAACAAAAATATCTCAACACAATGGTCAAGCACATCTAACTAGGCGGCCCATATCTTAATTAATAGAAATATAAATATTTATCCCTAAGCAATGGGTAGCTAATGGTCCACATCATCATCGACAATGTACTCTAGTTTAAAATTATTACCCCACAAACCATCCTCTTCTCACTAGAACAGAAGTTGAATAATTATAGTGACCGCACATGTATACTATTAGTATGGTCAAGTATTAGTAAAACATGTTAAAGGCGCATGCTGCACATTGAGGTCACACAAAAACATGATATGCAACATACTTAGACGACACAGCACATAATATTTATGGATAACACATATAACATAACAAGGTATCTAGAGTACACATAACCATACATTCACAAATTTCTAGAACAAGCCATATAATGTCATTATCAATGATGGGGACTATTGTAGGGCTATAACTTCCACCACCACTACACTCTAGTGCTAAGGGATTTTCTAAGTCATCTTCAACATCCACTACAATTGGTCAACTAGGTAAAGGACATATGCTAAATTTTGGGTTTGCAACATTGAAAGTATAAATCAATATAAATAAGCCAATGTTTATACCCAAGAACGAGACAAATGTAGGATTGTAACTCCCACCACCACTAGGTACTAGTGCCAAGGGGCTTTTCTAGGATATTTTCAACATCCACCACAATTGGTTGCCTAGGTAGGGGGAATATGCCCCATTTTGTGTTTGCCTTACCCATCACACTAACTATAACACCCCTAAAAATCATAGTTAAATTTGTTTTTATTTAATTCAAACAAACACAAGCACTAGGGTGCCACCGATGTGGTTAGTACAAGCTCGGACTCCGGCCAGTCTCACATTAACCACAAGGTTAAGGGCAATTTCACAAATCATTACACACACTCTAGGCAAAGAAACGTAGAAAAATAAAATATTCATAATGAGAGAATTAGAGTGCATGATTAAAAGTCATTATAACTGAAAAAGGGTTACATAGTCAAAGCCCCCAAAGGATAAAATGATATAGCACAATAAAAAAAAATAGAAACAAGAAGATTCTGATCTACATCACTCTTGGGACCCTATGCCAAGTCCAAAAAGGTCAACTCTTAGCCTTTCCCGACACTTTATATGTGTTATAGGCATCGAAAACTTTATCTCCTATCTGCACAAACTTAGAAGGGACCTCTACTCGTAGGAATGAGCAGAACCCATGAAATGGGTGATCAGTACGATACATATTGAGCAAGGTAACCATGCAGCTAAGGCTATATATCGAATACAGATAACACAAGTAGGTAACTATACCAATAAAACATACAAGAAATACAAATAGTATAGGCCGTGCTATAGTCCGGTTAAACTTAATCATTAGATCTCTGGTCAAAGTACCCATTTCACACCATGCTCTTTATAAGTCCATGTGAGTATGGAAACCCCACTATCATAGTTGGTGGATCAGAAACATATAGGGTAGAAAGCTCCTGACCTCTATTATTTGCCAATGGATTAGTCTCGAAGGCAAAGTGCTCTTAGCCACTATTATACCGGTGGATCGGTCTAACTTTGACTCTAATGGTGTTTCATTGTAAGTAATTAGTATTTTTCCCATGCCTTATCATAACTTAAGGTTTGGTTTATTTAGCTTGGGATCCCCCATTTTATAGCTGGTAGATTGGAAATATATAAGGCATAACGTTCCTGACCACTATTATTCACAGGTGGATTAGTATGTGCCCGGCTATTTCACTTTAAATGATTAGTGTCTTATCCATGTCTTATTCAATATGCGTTTTCACCCTAGGCATGGATGCCCTTTGGAATATCCACTCACATAACCAGTCTACTCCTATTCTCCTAAAAGGGCCTGTCCCATATCTTGAGACATTCTACTCCTCCTAATATGGCTAAACATCCTTTCCCCTTTCTCCTCACTTACCATGAATACCTAAATCCTATAAATGTGGGTCGAGGGAAAATTTTCCATACCTATAAGTTAACTCACTATCACCCTCTAGGGTTTTCCTCGAGAAACCCTAATTTAGCCTATATGGCCCAACCTTCCTTTATCTCACACAACCCATATTCCTTTCCCCTAACTCATCACCTCACTTGATTCATCCCCAAGCATCCCACTTTACTTTCCAATTTGCACATGTGGCCACAAAACCCTAGTTGGCCATCCCAAAACCCTAGCACCTCTCTATTCTAGTATGATGTCCCACCATCACTATCACTTACCATTCCCTCTTTCACATGACACACATTCACCCTCCATGTGACATTCTTTCACTCTCATCCCATACTTCAATCCTCTCCATTATTTCCTCCTTCCACAATATCCTCCACTTAGTGTTTTCCTCCCAAACCCTAGCCAAGTTCCCCATGCACCCTTATACCAACATGCATACTATTTCTCACTCATGGACCCCAATTGCCCTAATAACTCTTTCCTCAAGTCAATTAACCCTCAAGTCAATGTTTTCCACATAAGGATCATTCCCATGCAAATACCATCCATCATATGCAAACCCTAAACTCCCTATGCAAGATCCATTTTCACTCTGTTATTTTATTCACTTTATCCTTTTATTTGTCCACTTATAAGTCATGAGATACTTAGGTCATTCTTACTTCGCTCTAATCAACTCATTTCCTTTACCCCTTTCATCTTTTCACCCCACACCGTATCTTTTGCAACCTCCTACCATGTATGTCCTAAAGGCCACATCACATAAGCACCACAAAGTATAAGATACACTATCATTTTACATATGACATAAAGAGAACACATACACTTACCTTAGATCTGCACTATGCTACAAGTAGTTATAATCACATAAGGTACACAAACATATCATCACACATAGCATACAAAACACATAATATACATATTAGACCTTAACCACATCCTTAACTAAAACAATGCCGGACTTGGAGTACGCTCCTACGCCTCCTTAGGGGCCGGACTTGGTTCACTTATAAGAGGAAAATACTGGAGTTAACTTCCTCCTTATTAACATTCTCATTAATTTCTACTCACCTCTATTATAACCTAATATTAGGGATAATAATAAAAATAGTAGCTTTAATAGTAAAAATAAGGATAATCATGCTATTATTATCAAAAATAGGTTTTAAGTAGTTATATTGGTCAATGATAAGGTATTATTAACAGTATTAGCCATAAAGACAATAACTTTAATAATAATAATGATGATGATGATGATGATGATGATGATGATGATGATGATAGTAGTAGTAGTAGTAGTAGTAATAGTAATGATAATAATAATAATAAGGTTATAATAATAATTACACTAAATAAATTATACTTAAGGGCTAGAAAGGGTTAGGGAACAACCTAGTGAAGGTGACAGCTAAGTGGCACCCATAATGGCGGCAATGATGGAAATGGTGGTGGAAGTGGTGGTTTGGAGAACGTGTCCTTTTTGAGACTGAAAGAGAGGGAGTGAGATGGTGGTTATGGTGGTGCTGGACTTTCAGGGCTGAGAGGGTTGGAGTGGTGGTGGTGGTGTAGATGGTGTAGATGGTGGTGGTTGTGGTGGTTGAGGGTGGTGGAGAAGGAGGGAGGATAAAGGAAAGAGAGAAAGGGAGAAGAAAAGGTAGGGGAGGCTTTGTTGGATTGATTGGCAGGTAGGGGAAGTGTGATTGCAGCGGAGGAGGGGGCACATGAAGGCAAGAGGGGTAGTGATGGGTGCAAAGGGGCAGGTTGAGTAGCCAACTTTCCATGGTTGGGGTTGCTTATGTAGGGAGAAACAGGGGTGATGAGTTGCTTGGTTTGGTGGAGCATGATGTAGGGAAAGGTATGGGTGGTGTTTGAGTGGCAGTGTTATGCAGCAGTGACCGAGGCCTCTTCTGCAGTGGTAGTGGTGCAATTATGCAAGAAAATTCTAGGTAAAGTAAAAAGGCCAAATGGGATTGGTGGGGGTATTTATAGGACAATGGAGGGAGGATAAGACAAAGGGGGAAGAGGAAAATGGAGTAGGGGGCTAGGGAGTTGTCGGCTCCCTATAAATTTTAAGGTTGCAAGGAAGGGGATGGGAAAGGAAAAGGGAAGGGAGCACATGGCAAAGGCAGGGTAGGGGTAGGCTAGGCTCGAAATGGGAAGGAAAGGGACAAGGGAGAGAGAAGGAGGCAGGTTGGCATGCATTAGCAGGGGAGGATGGTGGCAGAGTTGTAGGCCAACCTACAACAAGAGGAAGGGACAAGTGAGGAAGAAGAAGGGCTGGCTAGTTGGTCTGAGGGAAAAGAAAAGAAAGAAAAGGAGGGAAGAACTGGGCGAGCGAGGGAGGAAGGAAAAAGAAGGTGGGCCAGGCCGTGTGGGGGAGAGAAGATAGGGAGGGGAAACTTGGGCTAGGCATGGTCCAAACCAGGGGGAAGGGGAGAAAAAGAAAAAGGAGAAAGGAGAAAAATAAGGAATAAAAAGGAAAAAGGAAGGAAAAGGGCTAAAAGAAAAGGAAAAATAGGTTGGTTGGGGTGTTTAGGATATTTTGGTATTTTTGAATATTTAAAAATAATAAAAATTATTAAAATGATAATTAAACTCCTATTTATATTAATTTAGGATATTTGGGGAAAATTTTCTTAAATTATATTTTTAACTAGCAAAATACTCTAATCTTCCCTAATTAAATTCTTTATTATTTTCCTCTTTTTTTTTATCTTAAATACACCCATTGTTTTAATAAAATAATATATTTAATTAATTTTTCTAATAAATCCCTATTTTATCCTAATTTTTTAAATTAGAGTTTTGGGGTATTTCATAAACATTAGTACCAGGGCCTTTTTTTTAGGGATCTTCAACATCCACCACACTTTATAACCTAGGTTAGAGAGCATAAATTAAGATAACCAAACATTAAGTACGTTGACAAGGAAGGAATCTAAATTTCTATTATTCTATTAAAAATATTAATCCATTTAAGGTTTTTTAAGTGTTTACACCAAACAATAACCAAGGAATAAAAGCAACTAAAATGTGTTTTTAAAGGAAATACTAAACTTGACCACATAAACTCCAAAATATTTAGCATTTATTATTTCCATTAAATTTAGGTTAGTAATGGTTGAAATAATTATTTAAATCTTTTTATTACATGGACAAGTTAAGGTAGAAGTCTTAAGGAAAGATCATAGAAAAATAAATAAGCATGGAGAACTTAAGTAGAACCATACGATTGTACTTTAAGACTAGTTGACTAATTTGGTCATAGGAAACCTAAGATCAAATAAAACATAGCAAAATCAGTTGACTTGTTTATCCAATGGATCTACATCTCATGAAAAGAAGTTAATTGGTTTAGATAGACTAATTGATATGCCTATATCAAGGCCAAACTCATCTGGTCTCAAAACAATCAACCAATGTGTTTGGTGAATTGATCAATTTTTCATGAGAACTAGTGGACAAGTTTACCAAAACAATCAATTGTTCCCCCAAAAAGTCAATTAGAATTTCAAAACCAAGCAACTTTCCACACAACCAATCAATTAGTTTAATAAACGTATCGATTGGTCTAAGAGAAATAATGCCCAAAAAGATGAACCACACTTACCAGAAGATCACTAAACTTTCCTAATTTATTAATAGCATGTTTTTATGTTATAAGACATTCTCCACACATAGAATCATATGGGTACATTTTAGTAATTTTAATATAAACATCATCAAGCATAATTTAATAAAAATTATATATGATATCAAAATATTTAAAACATGCTCCAAAATCTCAAAGATTAAAATGATGTCAAAAACTCAAATCTAAGTACTCCAAAATAATACATATACATTACAGAACATACCACAACTATGAGACCACAACAAACAACATAATACATTATTTATATTAGAGATAAGAATTCCCTCTTCTAAGAAATTCTTCAAGCACAAAAATACTCCCAACTTTATGGATCCTACCATTACCTTGATTTCTGAAATCTAGAGTCAAAACTAGGCAATAGGTAGACTGTTCTGGGAAAAATAATGTCCTAATTTTAGTAAATCACAAAAATGCTCCACACATAGAATCAAATGGGTAAATTTTAGTAATTATAACATTAGCATCATTAAGCATAATTTAACCAAAATCATATATGATATCAAAATATATAAAGCATGCTCCAAAATATCAAAGATTGAAACATTGTCACAAACTTGAATCTAACAAAATCCAAAAGAGTACATGCACATCACTAAACATACTACAACTATGAAACCATAATAAATAATATGATATGAAGATGGAAAATCATGGGAGAGTTAAAGCTAAGATTAAGAGATGAGAGAAGAGATAACCATTTCATAAAAGATGAGAAGATGAGAGGGTAGCTTCTATTTGATCCAACAGAGAAGAAAATGGAAAAAAAATGAAGAATATCCTAATACTTAGAAAAATTTACCTAAGGGAAATGGAGAAAGAGAGAAAAAACAAATGAGTTAAAAAGAATCAATAATAAGGATTGTGAAGAATAATTTGGTTAGCATGTAAATAGAAATAAGGAGAGTTAAATTTGGTCGACTATGGTAGACCAAAACATAAGAGGGTGAATGATGAGAGTGAGGGGGATGGAGCAAAATAAGATGGATGGTAGGAAGTACGTGAGTTAGGGGACGGTGCAACTCAACTAACATATAGCCATGGGTGCTATAGGAGAGAAGAAAGTGAGAGAGGGGGAAAGAAAGTGGGAAGGTACCCTAAAAGTACCTTTTAGAAATATTTAGGTAAATAAAATCATAGTGTAATACCCCGTATTTTTAAAATCCAAATTATTAAGTTTAATGATTTGATTAACGTAATCTGATGCAAATATTTAATTATTTTAATTTTGATTCGTTTTATGGATTTATCGACGATTTCGAATTCATATTTGAATTTAATTAATCGTTGTCGTTGCGAACCATTCTAGATAAATTCGTTAACGACAATGATTTTATTATATTCTTATGAGTTCGAGTATCAGTTAAAAATATATATTCCCGTTCTTTCTCGTATTTTGATTTTTAATATTTTAAATTCGTTTTCGATTATAACTTTTTGTCATGTGATTACGGCTTTGTTATGAAGTTATATTTTGTTAACGAAATATATTATTTAAGTTATAGAATTTCTGTTTAAATAGTTAAATTTATTTTAATGATTTTATCTGTAGAAAATATTTCCGACTTTAAGTTTATTCAGTTTCGGAAATCGTTAATATTTTTAGGAAGTTTTAAATTTAAAAGATTTATTTAAGAATTTCTTTTTGAAATTAATTTTCTTCTGTTTTACGCTTTTCAGTTACGGAAAATTGGTTTTGAAAATTATTTAAATTAGTCTCGGTTTATTAGCATTTAACTTAAATATTTCCGTATATATTTTTAAACATTATTTCGAGGTGTGATAATATATTTCCGTAATCAAAATAAATTTTTACGTTTGTTGTTTAATTTTCCGAAAACATTCCCGAAATTCTTCATATAGCTTTTATATTAATTCTAAGCCTTCGGATCCGTTCAAAATAAATTTTCGTTAAATAAATATTAGGTAAAATTCTTCTAATAAAAATTTTAAATATTTAGTATTTATTCTATACTTGTATTTGTAAAAAAAAAAAACTCTAACCCGTCGGCTGACCCCCCCTCTTCCTTTTCCCTTTTCTCTTCCTCCATTTCTCTTCTCTCCCCGACTCTCCTGTTCGTGACTCCTGCTCCCCGTTCGCAGAAACCCCAGCCTCCCTCACCTCTCTTCTTCTCCCCATCTCCTCCCTGCGCCGCCTCGCTGGCCATGACCGGTTGCTGCTGTCGACCACCGCCACAGCAGCTACCAGCAGCAGCAGCAGCGGGCGACAGTTGCAGTGCAGCAGCCGATTCAGCAGCAGCAACACGCAACTCACGCCAGTGCCTGCCCACCGGCGATCCTTACTGACCACCGGCGAGCCACTGTCATTCCCCCACGAAGCTTTTCCGGCATTTTCCTGTCCCGATTTGTGTTGGTTTCGTTTGGTATAAATTTTCGAGAACCCTAATATTAATTCGTTTAATTAAGTATGATTTAGCTTGTGATAAACTAAATTAATTGTTTGATAATGTATATATGTGCTGTGAGAATGATTTGGATAGGTTAATTGTATGGTTGTGTTGGAATTTTGGAAAAATTGGATTTTTGGTCGGGTTATGCCCAAATTTTTCGGATTCGCCCGTTTTTGCAATTTTGGATAAATTGATTAAACAAAATTTTTTAAAATGTATCCAATTTTATTTTGGAACCGTCAATTTGAGAAATTTATGCAGGTTTTATCGGAATTTGATTCCTAGGTTAAAATTCGAGTGTAATGAAATTGGGTTACGTAATTGAGTCGTTTTACTCAATTGATTTTATAATATTGTTTAAAATATATTTAATTTTATATTGGAAGTGTTGATTTGGAAAAAAATTGTGCGTAATTTATCGGAATTGAATTTTTAGGTCAAACTTTTGCGGGTCCAAATTGAATTGTGTAACCGGGTTATTTTATTCAATTGACTATATAAATTACATTAGAATATGTTTAATTACATTTCCGAACCATCAATTGATATGTTTTGGCAAGAATTAATCGGGTTTGCGTTTCGGGCTCATAAACCCCAATTGCACTAAATTGCATAATTCTTTTATTGGTTTTGAGTAATTAATTATTTGATATGTCATAACATGTGTTTAATTGCATTTCTAAACATTCAATTTGATTAAATTTACAGAATTTTAACGAATTGTATTTTCGGGCCTAAAACCCTAAATTTCAAGTGAAATTATGAAACTGATTACTCGTATTGTTGTTTTTCTAAAATTGAATGTATAGAAATAGTTGAAATGGTATTAATTGCTTTCTAATACCTTTAATTTGAATTAATTAAATTGAATTACTTGAGTTTGTGTCATAGGCTTTAAAACCCTAATCTTCGGGGATGATTTTATAAAATTAATTTTTGCTATGCGTCTTTTATCTAATCGATTTCTATCTTTGGGTTTTAAATCATTTAGATCATGTTTTAACCTAATCGGTTTGGATTTGGTTCTATGTAGATGGTTGTGTTACTTATTTTGTTGTAAAACCTAATAAATAAGTTATTTTTGATAAATTAACTTATGATTGATTATTCTTTCTCGGGCTTTACAAATTAATTTTAAATGCCCTAAGTGTATTTTTATTAATTTTTTTTGATTTATATTTAATCTTAAATCTTAATAGAGCTATGCTTTTAAGTCCTAAGTTTTGGACACATTTTTTCAAAAAAAAAATAATAATAAAAAATAGTTTGTCTCTTTGTATCGATTAAATTATAATAATTGAAATTATTGATTGATAGGATAGTTTCTAATTTAGTTTTCGATTTCTATCGGATCTAGGAAAGCCTTATCGTGGATCCACGAGTTAGTGATCTCTCTCTCCCTCTTATCTCGCGTAGCTAGCTTCGGATCCAGGTAAGTTCTCTACTTACCTCTACTTATGGGTATTTCGTAAGGATGTGGCTAAGGTCCCTATGTGTTATGTGACTTGCATGCCTTAGATGTTTTGTATATATACCATGTCTGGTTGTGTACCGCATAGTTGTCCTTAATGTGTTTTATGCATAGCGCAACTTCGAGTTAAGGTATGTGGTATGTGTTTTTCTTACAACATGAATGTGATATCCATATGTGGTGATTATGACGTGCTGTGATATGATGTAACCCTCTAGGACATGCATTCTAGGGTGATTATTATTATTATTATTATGACATGGAGATAAAATGGCAAAAAGAAATAAATGGGAAGTGAGTTGCTGAAAGGGAGTATAAGGGACCCGATTAGGGTTTTGGGAAGAATTAGTAATCTGAAAAATAAGAAAGTAAAAATGATTAACGATGAGTGAGGTGCGGGTTGAGAGTGAGATTTTATGTTATGAGGAATGATTATGGGTGTTTTGGGAGAGAAGAAATATTGGGTGAAAAGGAGATGTTACTTGTGGGAAAAGAAAGGTACTAGGGTTGAAGTGGCCAACTAGGGTTTTAGAGTCACAAGTGGAATCGATGGGTAGAGCAATATGATTTGGGATTGGGCCTAAATGAGAAGTGTTGAGGATAGATGAATTAATGGTAGTGAAATAAGAGGAAGTTGGGCCACATAGGTCCTATTAGGGTTGCGAGGGAAACCCTAGAGGCTAATAGCGGGTGGAGTCTGATGTCACGAGGTGTTGGGCCTTAACCCACACCCTTAAGAGTTGGTTTTTATTATGTGTGAGTATAGAGGGAAATTTATATCGAGGTGTGATAAGGGGTGCACGAGGTCCAAGATATGGGACGGGCCCTCCTGGGAGGATAAGTGTGGATATAGTTAGCCATGCATGTCAAGGGTAAAACACTTTCAAATAAGATATGTTAAGATACTAATAACTTAAAGAGGAAGATGCTGAGCCGGGCCCAGACCGGTCCACCGGCGAATAATAGTGGCCAGGAGCCGAGGTGCCCTGGAGACCGTGCCACCGACGAACAATAGTAGTCAGGAGCGCTTTACCCTGTATGATTTCCGGTCCACCGGCTATAATAGTGGGGGTTTCCGTGCTCAGCAACCCAAATGTAAAATTTATAAGACATGGGAAAGATACTAAATACTTACAGTGGAACACCATGTGAGTCGGGGCCAGACCGGTCCACCGGCAAATAATAGTGGCCAGGAGCGTTCTGCCCTGGAGACCGGTCCACGGGCAAATAATAGTGGTCAGGAGCGTTCTGCCCTGAGTGTATACTTTCCGGTCCACCGGCTATAATAGTGGGGTTCCCGCACTCACATGGACTATTAAAGAATATGTGTGGAATGAATATATTATTGATAAGAGTAAAGAATGAGTCACAAGCACTTACAGTGAAACACCATACGAGTCGGGGCTAGACCGGTCCACCGGCAAATAATAGTGGCCAGGAGCATTCTGCCCTGGAGACCGGTCCACCGACGAATAATAGTGGTCAGGAGCGTTCTGCCCTGAGTTTATATATTCCGATCCACCGGCTATAATAGTGGGGTTCCCGCACTCACGTGGATTAATAAAGACTGTGGTGTGAAATGACTACTTTTAATAAAGACTCAAAGGAAATAAGTCTAATTGGACTATAGTCAGCTTTTATTATCTGTATTACTACATGGTGCTTACGTGAGTATGTCACACGTTGAGTTTCCAATAATATAGATTATTCCTACCTGAGGCGCACGAGCCACTTTATATTTCGGTTATACCATGCTTATATGTTTAAATGGGATGTTACATGTGCTTCATATGTTACTATAGGTGTATGGCAAGATTCATGCTGTGGGTTGTGAGTATGTATGATATTGTATCAACGTATTGTGTCATAATTTAATATGCACTTGATGTTATAGTTTATGTCTCTCCCATAAGATAGGGTAGTGAGACTTACTCAGTATTGGACCCGTACTGATACTACACTGGTTGAATGGGTCCTGTGATGATCCACCGATGGTGGGGAGCAGACCTTTGATGCAGGTTTTGATCGGTTACAAAATTGGGGGTGGAAGGCTTGACTTGAGTGAGTAGGCAGTCCGGATAATTATCCTTTGGGATTTGTTTTGTTTAATTGTATTCATCTTTGAAAGTTAAAGTGTTGTATTTAAATTTCCAAGGGTTTTGTAATTGACTTTTAATTTCTCGTAACGCTGTCATGTTTTTAAAATTCGGATTTAATTGTTTGACAGGTTTTAGCCTTGCATCTAACATGAGATAGATGATTGACATTTATCTTATGTTAGATGTGGCGGTAACATCTCCCAAATTCTCTCCTAGCTTCCGCTTATTTCTTTAAAAAAAAAAATTTTCAGGAGTGAAATTTGGGGGTGTTACACATAGAGTGATCTAAATAATATACAAATAATCCCAAAGCACCAAAAAATGATGATTAACACAAATAAATACTAATTATAATTTTTTTATAAACACTGAAAAATTTATCTAAAGCAAAAACATCAGAAAAGATTATGAAATTAGAGGTAATTAGCTTATGGGTTTGGGGAACTAGCTAACTAGTTTTTCTAGAATTTGAGTGTCAGTTTTTTAGCATTCCAATCAATTAGTTTATAAAATCATTTAATTAGTACATCAAAAAATAAAAATTAATTTAATTTCCAAGTCCTTTTAACAACTAAAATAATTTTTTATATCAACATAATTTTAAATGTACTTTAAAGGTTTCTAGGATGGGGTATTGCAACATTACCTCCTAAAAAGTGTCTTCATCCCCAAATTCCACAAAAGAAACATTGATGTAAGCTTAAACCTGATAAAACCAAAAACCATATAGTAAAAATAAAATAACATATAAGAGTTAGTGCATGAGAGAGGGGTACTATCCCCTTAAAAAGAGTGGTGTTACTTGTGCAACACACGAAAAATGACTAGTTCTGGGCACTTTTCATTGATCTCATCCTTGGAATCTTAGGTTGCATCCTCAATTCCATGGCATGAACAAAAGATCTTAATGAGTAATATGACTTTTGAATGTGTGTTATGAGTCTTAGCATCAAGGATCCTTTGTAGCCACACCTTATATGTCAACATATTATCAAGCTCGATCATCTTTTCCCACATGATTTGTAACACATTGGCCATGTAGTTCTTCAACTAAGAGATGTGGAAGATGCTATACACACATAAATGCCCAAAAAGTAAGTTAAGTTGGTAATGAAACTCTCTAGCTTGATCTAGAATAACATACAACCTAATGTTCCTTAGGCTAAGCTTACCCTTTTAACTAATGCATATTATTCCCTTGGTAGGTAAATCCTTCAAAAGAACTTAGTCATCAATCTCATGTCCATTTGTTCTCCTCCATAGGCATGCATGACTCCTTCGTATGTCCTAGGCAACCTTCATTTGATCTTGAATTAACCTAATTTACCTATCATTGTCCTTTGTTTAATATGGTCCCAACATGATAATCTTACTTGATTCACTCTACCATAAGGGGCTACGACACCTCCGCTAATAGATTGCCTTGAAATATATCATCCCTAGGCTTGATTGATGACTACTATTATAGGAGAGCTCGATCAAATCTTGAAGATCATACCAACTACCCTAGAATTCGAATACGCACACCCTAAGCTTATCCTTAAATGTCTTAATAATGTAGTAAATATGACCAACTATAGTTGGATAAAAATTAGTTCTCATCTTAAGTTGTCGAAAAACTACATTTTGAATGCTACTTGAAACTTATGACATAGATTGACTAAAATAAAATTAGAAGATGAATAACATAACTCAAACTTTTTTAAAAATCAATTCCGAAGAGGAAATATAAGATCCTAAACCTTTCTCAATATCTTAATTCTTACTTATTTAAAAGGAAAAATAAGGGATATGTAAAGCTAATATTAGGAGATGAGAAAAGAGATAAGAATTTAACTAAGAATGGGAGGGTAAGAGGTAAGCTTCTATTTTTTCTAGCAAAATTAGAAAAGGGAGAAAAACTGAAGAATATCTCAACACTTAGAAAAATTTACCTAAAGGGAATAGAGATGGATTGTAGAAAGGGGGATTTAAAAGGAATTAAGAATAGGGAGTGCAAAGAATAATTTAGGTTGACATAGCAAAGGCAAAGAGAGAGAAGAAGAGAGTTAACTTTGGTTCAGTGTGGGGGGACCAAACTATAAGAAGGTGAATAATAAGAATGAGGGAGATAGAGTGAAATTAGATGAATGATAGGAAGTAGGTAAGTTAGAGGAAGGTGCATCTTGACTTGCACATAGCCATGGTGATAGATAGAAGAAAGTGTGAGAGATGGAAAGAAGGTGATAAGGTACCCTAAAAGTGTTGTTGGGAAATATTTAGATTAATAAAATCATAGAATGATATATATAATGTAAAAGTAATTCTAGAACACCAATAAATACTAATTACAAATTTTCATAAACATTAGAAAGAGCTTCAAAGATAAAATTTAAAAATATTTTGAAATTAGAGGACACCTAATCAATAGATTTGGGTAACTAGCCAATTGGTATATCATAAAATATAAAGTGAATTTTTTTTAGCTTATTGATTGATTGGTTGATCAATCCATTTGACTAGTACATCTGTAATTCACATTTTAATTCAATTTCCCAAGTCATTTTTAAAATCAAAATTAATTTCTTTTATATCAACATAATTATAAATATATTTTAAGGGGATTTAAGATGGGATATTAAAACCACCATCCCTTAGTCATGTATTTTTCATGCTAATATCACATCTTTATCCATCTATTGGTCTTTATCACAAACCTTATAACCCCAATCTCATAATTAGTTGGCACCTTGCTAGTTTAGTAAATAGGATTAGATGCCTTAGCCTCTATGTCTTCTTTGATAAGATTGGAAGAAATGACTAATGTTGATACCGCCAGATATAAGAATAGTAACACTCCATCTACTACGGTTATCAAGGTTCACAATATAGATAAATGGGCTTTTAAGTCATCAAATTCTATATGGCAATCTTTAGTTCACTTGAAATTATCATTCACTTATATGAGCTAAAAAAAGGAAAACTTTTTTTACTTTTTAGTGTTCTTGGATAAGAATCTATATAATGAGGCTAATTTTTCCCATTTGCTACTTAATGTATTTATTCCTTTTTGGGGTTACATAATCAAAATTGCTAAAATACTTTAGGATTTATATCTATGCCCTTACTTGAAACCATAATTCCTAATAATTTGTTAATGCTAACTCCAAATACACATTTTATAGGATTTTATTTTATTTTATATTTTTGTTAAAGTATCAAAAATAGTTTGGAGCTCTTATATGTGGGATTCTTTTCTCTTGGTTTTCACTATCATATTATTAACATAAGTTTTTATATGTTCCCCAATTAGTTCTTGAAATACAGTGTTCACCAACATTTGGAAAAGTTTGAATGACATTAATTTATATTAATAAAGTTCATCATTAGTGGTGGAAGTGACTTTTTATTGATTATCCATAACAATTATTATTTGATGTTACAAAAAAAAAGGCATCCATAAAACTTAGCCATTCCTACCTAGTCATGGAATCAATTAATCAATTTTATCTAAAGGAGTGGATAGCCATCTTTAGGACATGGCTTATTAAAGTCTATCAAGTTATCAAATGTTTTCTATTTGAAATTAGAATTATATACCAAGACTTGATTAGCTATTTAGTTAGCATATTTTGCATCTCTAATAAATAATGAGTTAAGAAACTTATCCACCTATTTCCTAATAGCCTTACTCTTTTTTTTTGCACTGATGACCTATTTCATTTTCTTAACTAATTTTTATCATTTTATGATATCTAAATATTGTTCAATTATTTTATAAGGAATTCCTTCTATCTTAATCTAGGTAAATACATCTCTATTTGTTATATAAAAAAGCTAATAGCTCCACTTTGTTAGTCTCACTAATATCCTTGTCTATCATCACCTTATGCTCTACATCTCCTAGTTGTTTCTCTTTTTTCTCCATAAAAGCATGGATTCCTTCTTTAGAAGAATTTAACTCCTATAAGACTAGACTTTCTCGTAGATTCTTAACATTAGATCAGCCCAAGATTCCTCTTAATTCTATTGCATAGAACTACTATGTCACTCTTCTATTACCCTTGACTTCTCCCCATCCTCCATTAATGAGGAATATCATTAACACTACAATACCCCACACTTTTTTGTGATGGATGGATGATCAGTTTTATTGAATTTTTGGCCTTTGATTTTAATTCAAAGTTATGATATGATTTGATTTGGAATATAAATTGATTTCATGTTAGAAAATGAATTTTATTGAGTTTTACAAGCAAACCCAATAATCGGTTCCAAGAGCTGATTGATTGGTTTGTTATTTTATCCAAATTGAGTTTCTTAACTGAATTGATTAACTAGTTGGAGGAAACTAATTGATTGGTGGATAAAAAGTAGATTGGTAAACCCAAACCAATTGAATAGTTTGTTAAGATGGTTATTTTTTAAAATTTAATTTTTCTAGAAAAATCCCTTACACTAAAATGGAACCTTACCAACTCATATCGATTATCCCTAAGAGATTCCTAACCACTTTTATGACATGTTTAACCTAAAATATTGCCCTGATTTATCCTTGAAATCTATTGAGGCACTTGAGGGAGAGAGGTGACTTCAGCCATTCCTCTTCTCTATTTTGCTCGATTATAAGATCGATTACTTCAACCTCAAGCATACTTCTAAGGAGCTAATCTCCTATTTTTTCATTCATGTATAATAATTCTAGCTTTTTTGAATTGAGTTCCCTAGAGTCACCAACTGAGCTCGAGAGACTAGGTCTAAAAATCCTAGGTAAATATATTCATTGAGATCAATTATCCCTAAGAGATTCCTAACCACTTTCATGATGTGTTTAACCTAATATATTGCCCTGGTTTATCCTTGAGATCAATTGAGACACTTGAGGGAGAGAGGTGACCTCAACCATCCTCCTCTCTCCTTTGCCCGATTTTGACATCGATTGCTTCAACCTCATGCATACTTCTAAGGAGCTAACCTCCTATTTCTTCATTCATGTATGATAATTCTAGCCTTTTTGACCCAAGTTTCCTAGATTCACAAACTAAGCTTGGGAGACTAGTTAGACAAATTCTAGGTAAATCTATTCATTTTGATCAAATTCAAACTGTCACAACTAGGGTTTTTGATTACCTTTCAAACCCTCTTTGTTTTTCTTGAATTGGTTGGCTACAAATAGCCCCAATTCTCCCTATATTGAAATTTCTTTCAGCCATGGAAATTCGTATGAGTTCTGCATTCTCTTCTCTTCCCTTCACACTTCGAGAACTTGCTAATTTATTTACACACTCTCCTGATCCTACCACTATTTACACACTTTGAGAGTTAGGTTTTTGGGAAAAGATTGAGTGGTTTAGTTGAGTATTTCTGTATTTTTGTATTAGTGGTATGTTCTTACTTCTTTCTATTTTAAAAAAAAATTTAGGATTTTTCTATAATATTTGTGTTTAAGATTTACTATTTTAAGTTTTTAAGAGCTAAAGTTTTCATAGATTTGGAAATCCTATTTTTTAAGGGGATTTAGCCTGGATCAAGTGAACAATTCTTGCTCTTGAAATGTTAACGTGTTCCTACATAAAAGGTGATAAATTTTGTTAGTTGATACATGTGGGCATGAAGAAATATATTTGTGTGCATGATTTGTATGTTTTAATGACATAACTTGAGAAAAGCGCACAAAAATTGAAAAAATAGGCTATGACAATGTTACGATAAGAAATGCATTATATTCCGATTAGAAATGTATTGATTGATATTGATACATGTTCTAATGTGGATAAACACTATTTAATTGTAAGAATATGCATGGAATTTATGAAATGATGTTTTGATTGGGCAAACTGATCGACTGATTCCTAGAACAGTCAACTAGTTGACCAACCCATCGACTGGTGTGCCTATAGAGACCATGGTCTTGCTCATTGTGGAAACCCATTGACCAGTTTGGGAAAACCTATTGATTGGTCTATAAACACTATATTGGTCTGCCAAAATTGATCGATCGGTTTGAAGAAATTATGGCCTAGTTGAGTTAAATCAGTCGACTGGTTGGCCCAAACTGATTAGCTGGTTGGACCAGATCGATCGACTAGTTAGGTTGATTTGCATGATTTGTTTTCCTGTGGTTTGGTTATGTTTGGCTGTTGTATTTGGGACTATATCATGATTATTAATAGGATAAAATGTATATTTTAATATAGAAATTTGGCCTAATTTAAGGGATTGAAATGGATCATAACTTATGGTCCACATTATGAGTATTGTAAAGGCTAAAAGTGTACTTCACTTAAGTGATAATATGGAAATTAGATGAATGGGAATCAATAAAGGTATGAATTAAAACATATGGTGGATATAACTAAATTTGGTCAAGGGCACTTAGATACACACATGGTTGGGGAAAATGAAAATAAAAGGATTTTACAGTTAATATTGGAATTTACCTTTGTTTCTTGTATGGTCCTTGAATGATCACCCATCCTTATGAATAAAATAGTAATCATTTAATTCAAAAGAAAGTTGATTTCAGTATGGGACTAGCTTATCCAATCCTTAATTAGCTACCGAGGGTTAGTCTGCCTTTAGGAGTTTTTGGTACTTTAAAGCTCTCCTTTTGGGTGGGATTTTGAGAGGTTATAGTGCCTTACCAACTCTAGACACTAATGATGTTGATGCAGGAGCATCCAATGAAGCTAATGATTGTCATGTTCATATTAATCTTCACGGTAAGGAAGATTTAGCATTCTTAATGTTGGAGCCTATCATGCTAAATATTATTGATAATTCTTATATGCTTCATATTGAAAAACATTCAAGTTATTCTTGTAGGTATGTCACATTTTTGCAAGAAGAAGATGTTCATACAATTTAATGTGTACATGTATTCAAAGCATGCAAAACTATAGCATACATGAGATGATACTTTACAACAAGAAGATATAGTGATGATATTTATTATTTGTATTAACTTGTTGTAAAACCTAACCCTAAGTGTATTTTATGTAAGTTAGGGTATTGAGATAATTTCATGTATGTATCTTAGTCAATTGTATAACTTTGTAATATTAATCCTTAGTATCATTTAACCAATGATATTATGATTTGGATTAATGTTAATATGGGCTTAATTCAAGCATGATAAATGGGCTTGGATTAAGGGAAATACTCTGCTGGTTTAGGCTAGCTAACCACCAACTATCTCCTCCCCCATATAAGCCTTTGTGCGCATGAATTGTAGGCAGATTTGAATGAATAAAAACACATGATTTTGTGATCAAAATTTAAGCTACATTAGCTAAAGTCTATCCTCCCTTTTGGGTCGACATTGAGAAAGGAAAATCTGGGATTTAACCTTCCTCAATCAATCTTCAAACTCGACATATTTGAAGACCCCTCAAATCTGTTGAGTATCTTCAACTTTGTTAATCAATTTCTTCATCTATACTCTAGCTAATTACTTCGTTTCTTTTGAATTAGTTCATGGGTGATAGTTTCTCATAAAATCTTTGATCTAATCTTCCGTTTAATTTGATAAAACCACATCATATGTACCAGGGGGTATCAATATTAAAGGGTTTGGTTACCTAGGTGGTTGGCATCAGCCTAGACTTATATCCATTGTTGTGATTGACTTCTTCCTGGACTTATGTCCACTTGGTGATTGGCTTCGACCTAAACTTTATGTCCCTATTTTGATAGGCTTCCTTGGTATGTGAGAGCATGGGGTGGTGCACAATCCATCACTCGATGATAAGAAAATATGGTTGTTAAGTAATTGATCAATTATAAATGATGATAAAAAGAATGGCTAATTCTTGGCAAGAATAGAGGTAATGATATGATTGGTCGAAAATGAGTAAAGTTGGTTATTATACTTGGTTAATGGTTGAACTGACTACTTTATGAAATGGAATATTGATGGGTTGACTCACCTATCTCTTATATGGATGAACCAATGGAATAACATAAAGAATTAGTTAATTGGGATGAACCCTAGAGGTTGCAAGGTTCATCTTGCCATTTAGTATGTACATACTTATATGAGAATGTTATGAGTTTATGCATGAAGTATGCTACTTGTTGGAATTATGCATGACAATATAATTTTATGTACTTATCTCTTTATATATATGGCCTTATCATGATGCATACTATAATCTATATTTATGTATAATAATGTGGTATTCTTGTGTACATGGAGAAAGCAACTTGGATTACTCCATACTAGCATACCTATGTGCCCATTTGCTTGGTTACCTACTCATTTCCACAAGCAGAGGACCTTACACAGGCTTTTAGGGATGACTAGTAAAGGGACTACTTCAGTTGGGTTGGGGCTTGTGAGAGAGATCATTCAAAAGATCTTGATGGAGTCCGTGGTGGACCATGACATTTGTTTTGGGCTTCGTGCCCCAATCCATGTTTTATAATTCCATGCTTTTAATATGTCTTCTTTTATAATTTGATTGAAACCTGTTAGAGTCACTTGTTGTAAACATTTTAGAATCTTTTAAGTTAAATTAGTATTTTTACACTTTGTTGTTTTAGCGTTTTATTAGTTTAGCCTTGTATCTGATATGGAGTAAGCGGTATATGTCTAACCTATGTCAAGTACAACAATAACACCCTATTTTTGCTAATTATTTTCTACTTCTACAACATGTTTCTAACAAATGTTTTTGGCCGTGAAAAATGGGGTGTTTAAAATAATGCAGTTATAAAAATTCTTAGTTGGATTTTGTTAATGGATGGTTATCCTAATATTATTTTATATGCCTATGAGCAATCAATACCTACAAAATTTATTTTAAAGTTCCTTAGAGCCCCTATCTAACCAATCATCAAAGCGATATCTACCATTACCTTTACCTTTATAATATTGCTAGTGAATCCTACTTAGGGTAAAGTCTTATTTATCAAGCATCCTTTCACAAGTTCTAAATACTTATAAGATTCCTCAATATTACATCAACAAAACTACCCATATGTACAAGGACAATTTTCATCACTTAATTTCTAATTCGTACAATAAATAAAGGGTCATTATGGTGCTCCACCATACTCTTTCCCTCAATTTTATTGTGAAATTGACTTTCCATTTACCCATTCCTGCCATCTTATTTGTTTCATGGAAGTAAACTCTTATAATATTTTCCATTAGGGACGCATTATTTTCTTCTACAAAGGAATCTCCACTCATGGTAGTATGACTAATCTTTTCCGATTCCTTGCTTTAAGGAGGTGGAGGAAGTTATTGAGTAACACATGTTTCTAACTTGGTTAAGGGTTTTTATGCATGACATTTCAAATGACCCTTGTGTACTAGCTCATCCACATCATCCCTCAATGATTAACATTCCTCTGTAGTGTGTTTAAAATCCTCATGATAGGCACATCACATATTAATTTTTCTATATTTCATGTCATTTTGTATGAAAAAGGGATTTAGAAATTTATGATTCCCACATTAAATATATATAAGATGTTGGCTACCAACAAAGTGTATTTTTCAAATCTACCAAGCGGACCACATTAGATAATTTGTGTGTCGCTAGCTTTAGACAATCTTTTTAATACCTATAGTTATAAAATTGGATTTTTTAGGTTTAATGAAATTTGGATGATGTTTAATCTTGATTTGGAACTATAGTTTAGGTTTGATTGAATAAAGAATTGGAAAAGTATGGATAAATTGAGTAAAATGAGTTTTCTTAGTGTACCAGTTGACTTTTTCTATGAACCGATCACCTAGTCTATCATTTTTAGCTTGATTTTGGTTTAATGGAATCAATCAACAAGTTTAGGGAACCAATCAAGTGACTTGTAGAATAGTCAATTGGTTCAACAAAACCGATCAACTGGTTTGTCGAGTTGAGTAATTTCAAAGCTCGTTTTTCTTTTTTGGAAAATTTCCTTCATCAAAGTGGAGCCTTGTTGATACAACTCTGAGTTGTTCTGAGGTAATCATGAGCCCTTTTGATTATTTATCTACCTTTAATTTTGGTCTCAAGTGGAGTCGAGTGTAAGATTTAGTAGAAAGTATAGAGGATAACCTCACATTTTTTCTTCTTCTTCCTCTTTTCTTTGCATAAATCTAGGACATATGATTTATTCTAGGCTATCACTGCAATGATAGGAGATTTTCTTGCTACACTGATCTTTCATTTCCTTTCTTGTGTTCAATATTTTTCTAGAATAATTCAACTTGTAATCTCTGAAAAATTACCATTTGAGTTCTAGAATAGAAGTCAAACTATTCTTGATAATTTCACCTATTCAAGTCAAATTTGAATTATAAAAATTAGCATTTTTGATTTATTACACTTCCTCACTTGTTTCTTGACTAATTCACTAGTTATAATTAACTTTACTCCTCTCTTTTCTTTACCTCTTTTTAGGCACTAAAATATCCTAAGTTTCACTCTAACTCAGTTCACTCTTCTGATCTTTTCTCTAGCTCCCTCTTATTTTATTCTTAAGTAATAAAGAGTTATATTTAGAGAAATTTTGAGTATTGCTTTGAGTTGATTCTTTCTTCTTGTTTCTCTTAGAGGAGGTAATTTTATATTCCTTCTTGATTTGGGTTTCTTGATTTATAAGAACTATTCAAAGGTTTATGAGTTTAACCTCTTAATTTTAAAGTTTTGAAATTTGAAATTTTCTAACTAAAGGTTTTTTTGTCATTGGTAAAAAATTTTACTATGCTTCAAGTAACTTATTCTTGCCTTAAAAATGTGGCATGACTAAGCATGTGAGTCAGTGTACTCTTTAATTCTCTGATCATTATATGTGTGTATGATATTTTTTGTATTTTAGTGATGCATATTGGAGTATTTAAGAATTTTGAGAAAAAAGGTTTGATTCTTGAGAAATAAGGTTGATATCTTGTAAATAATGTATGATTTAGTATATGAGCATGTTAAATGTTGGTTGTATACAATGATAGTGTTATACCTTGGATGTAATAGAATTTTATAGCTTTAGTTGTGTTTGAAATATTCATTATGTACTTTCTAGGAGCAACCAGATCAAGCAATGCCTAAACTGATCAACCAGGTTGTTTGTGGTGAATTCGGTTGCTCTCTACTTAAACCCATCAATCATTTTATTAAAATTGATTATATGGACATAAAACAGTTGATTGGTTTGATAAAATCAAATGATTGGTTCAAGGGAATTCTAGGGTTTTGTGAAGCAAAACCTACCGACCGGTTTAGCTAGAGATTAATGTTTATTTCTTTTAAACATGATATGATTTAAGATCTTATGTTATGCTATAACACGATTATTTAATGATGAGAACACACATCTTGGCATGTATTAACTAACATATTGGATAGATTAAATGGTTTATAATTCATGGCATTCTCAATAGGTGGATTAAATGGTTTTAATAGAAAAATTGGAATGTTTATGCTATCATGTTATAACGGGATGATGTAATTTAAATTTTTTATCTACTGGATTATCCTAGTAGTTGGTTTTTAACTTGTCTAAGAACTAGTGAAAATACCATCACATGGTTTGAAGGATAACAATGGTTAAGTAGAAATGCTTATGTGGATGTGTTTATTTGCTGTTGTATGGACATTATGCGATAAAATGACCTTGAGAATAATACATTAATTACTTAAAATGAAAGATAATTGAGCTATGCATGGGTCTGTATTACTCTATCTTGAATTAGCTACTATGGGTTTGTCTTTCTTTAGATTTTTATTGGTGCCTTTAAGCAGGATCTTAGTAAGTCTTAGTGCCTTACCTACTAGACATTGGTGATATATTAGAGGGTATCACTACTAAAGGGTTTGGTCACCTAAGTATTTTATTGGCTTTGGCAAGACTTTATGTCAATTGGTGGTTACTTAGCTTTGGCTAAACTTTTATGTTTATTGGTGATTACTTGGCTTTAGTCAGAAATTATGTCCTCTAGTTTTGATAGGCTTTCCTAGTGTGTAAGGCCATAGGTTGGTAATCAATTGATCATTTCAAAAAGGAAAGAAAAATAACTAATGGACAGGGAATAATTAATTTAATGGATCATGTAAATATGGGAAGTGGACCTAATGGAATAATCCTATAAGTTGATAGTAGAATAGTCTAGTGATATGTGGGATCTATTAATGTTAATTATGAATTTTAATCATGATATCTATGTTGTATTAATAAGCATGATAAGCTATGAATTATCTTAGTATTTTCATGGCATGAAATCTTGATACATTATATGATCATAATAATACTTGTATATCTAAGTGTATTGTGTAAGTATGACATCAAGTTTTAGTATGATCTTATTTGTTGCTTTAGGCCATGTATGCTTGTGACTCTCATTGAGGATATATGTCTAATTGCTTAATATATAACATCCTAATGTGCTCGTTTATTAGGTTACCTACTCAATCCTATGAGCAGAAGACCGTATGTAGGTTTTTGAGGATGACTTGTACTTGGCCTACCTTGTGTTGGTCTTGGGGTCTTGAGAGTGTGGACACTAGAAGATTTTTTGTAGGTCTTTAATGGACTAGGGTTTTGGGGCTTTGTCCTATTGTCATTTTATCTCGATTGTATTTTAATACTTTCATGCCACTCTATCTTATGTATTTGAATATTTTAGGGAATCGTGAATGTATTTTTTTAATAAATTTTTTCTCTTTGTATCTACATAACATATATCTTGCGCAGTCTATTATTGTATTCAGGTTGTTTAATTTTTTTATCCTTATATCTAATATGGGATGTGTGGTAGGCATATATCATGTATTAGGTGTGGCGGTAATATCCCATTTTTCATAGATATTTGGTACTTTCCACTTCTACAATGTTTTAAATGAAAGTTTTTGGAATTAAAAAGTTGGGGTATTACGAACTTGGTCTCTTGAGTTGCTATACATCTCCTTATCTAAATTTTTTTCTTGGCATTGAAGGTTTCTCCACTTCTTTAGCCATCAACCACATCTCCTTACTCAATTCCTTGGCATTTATCCTATCGTACTTTTTTAAGAGAAGTGTAAGATTTATATTTGGCTAAGTAAAAAAGTTCTCCACTAATTCTTCATCAATTAACCCTCCAAAGAGGAAAGATCTGGTTATATCATTACCTAAATTATCGATATGTCAAACCTCTTTTATCAAATAGATTAAAAATGATTGAATAGATTATGGTGGTTTTTGAGAAAACACCATCAATGAAGAATAATAGTTTTTAAGCTACTGACATGCATCAAATTGCTCAACCAAAACTATCATACTTTGAGAGAAAAATATATCGATTTAGCTCTTAAATTAATAAACCATCTCAGTGTTTCCCCTTTAAAGTGCATGAAAATACTTTATATAATTTTTCTTCTTGATTCTTAGCCAACAATATATAATTCTTGAATATATTTAAATGGTCCTTTGAATCAATGCAGCCATCAAATGATTCCAAAGCTAGGATTATTATTCATTTTGTTGATGTTTTGGATATGTCCTTCATGAAACGTTTCAACTATTTAAAACCACTAATATCATCCTTCTTCATTTTTATAACTTTTAGTTCTTCTTGTACACTTTTTTCTATCATTTTATTGATCAATTGCTCTTCAACTATGTTATTATAGAGAAAATCTTGTCATTAAATCTCTTCTTCATCTCTATTTGGTAGTGGATATTGTGTCTTCTATTTCTTTTGTTGGTATACTTCATCCCTGTATTGGTTAGCCTCATTGCTCGGAGTCTAACATCTTTCTTACCTACTCCACCTCGGAAGGATAAGGGACTGTTGTAGCTTGTCACTTCTAATTGTTTTACCTTAGAAATATTCTATAGACTTTACCTCTTCTTCTTGGAATATGATGCGATAGCATCTAGTTCTTCTATCTCTTTTAGAAAGATCAAGAGCCTCCGCCAATTTTTTTGTTGTTGAAGTTGATTGTGTTGAGCTAGGCCCATAAAATAGGGTAATTTTATGAGTGTGTGGGTAAAAGGAGTTAGTATAACTAAGACCACTTCTTTAATAGATGCTCAAATCTCACCATTAGCTACTTAGATCTAATTAATAGTGACTAGATGTCATTTCTAAGAAAGATCACTATTACTAGGTTCAAGTTAATTGGAAGGTTGAGTAGAATACGTAGCTTTTTCTAAGAGATCACCATGGACAATACTTGTTGTGAAACTAAATTTTCATTCACCCATTCTTTCCCTATTATATGCTTTGTGGATTGAGGGATTCTTAGGGAATAGAAATAAAATTTAATGGTGAGGGAATATAGAGGAATATATATATATATATATGAGAGAATAATGCAAAACTAATAAAGTAGTATTATGATTTCTGATGTCTAAAATGAATATAATAACCCTTATATATAAAAGTAAAATAAGGGGGTGGAGAAGAAAAAAATACTCTATCATTAATGATAGAAAATTATCATGTCATAAGTAGAGAGTCAACCTAGTAAGAGAATTATATGAGCTTGTAATAGTCTAACACTGGTCCACAATTAAGGATGGCTGAAGCATGCTTGAAAGCTCTTTAGGTTTGTGTTCAAGGGTCTGATGGCCCTAGTTGTGGGAAGAACCCATATCAACATGAAATCTATAATTTTTTAGCATTTATGCCTACTATATGTTATATATTGTTATGCATGAGAAGCATGTAAAATAAGGTATGCTACATATGCATGACTAGGGTTTTATGTGCCAAATGAACATAAATGTGGTTTAGTGATAAAATTGTAAATTTTTTCATTTCTAAAAATTTACAAAATTATAAAACTTATACTAAAGTTTTAATTTTAATGTTAAGTAAAAATGCCTTAAATTTTCTCTAATTCTAATAGCAAATAGGATTAAAGTGAGAATTTAATGATTAAATCACCTATAACAACATTTTGGTCATTTATAACCTAATGTGCCTAAATACAAATAATTAAACTAGGATGGCCTTAGTATATTATTAGTTTAAAATTAGTGTTAACTTTAACTTTTTCATGGACCATTGTCCTTGGGTTTAACTAAATAAATAAAAATAAAAATAAAAACAATTAAATATGGAATTAGATTTTTTTTGTATTGTATGCTATGTTATAATTTCCTTATTAATATATTAATATTTAATGGGCCAATGAAACTTTATAAAATTTATCGTGATTTGTGCTTGATGGCTAGGATTTGTGGTTCATAGTTAGAACTATCATGTGCTTACTTTAGAATTTTTCAATCTGGATGTACCAAAAATCTTGTTCCCCTTCTATCTTTCCTTTTTCTTAGGTTGTAACTTTGTTAACCAAAAAAATTTTGTATATCAAGAAAATTATAATTTGTATTGACAAATCTATTAGGTTCGTATGATTTCTAGTATTATTTTAAGCAGAGTAATATTTTTTAGCTTTTGTAGCTAACCCTTTAAATAATTCTATTAAGAGTAAAAATTTAGAGTGTTACATCTTATGATATTGGCTTTTCTTGATTCCTTTTTTTTCATTCTTTATGGTTTCATGTTTTGTCTAGCATACCCTCATGGTATAATAGATGGTATATAGTTTTTGCCAAAGGTTTCTAGCTTGAAGCTATACTACGTGGTTAATTATTAGCATGTACCATGTATGCTTCATTGTTTGCATGGTTTAATATTAACTAGAAATCATTTCCTGAATTTTCCTTATGGCTTTATTTTCTCTACTTATGCATGATTAAATACATAATGTCAGCATGTCTTATAATATGATAATATGTTTTGTGTAAATTATGCTTTTATGTGACAATTAGGTCTTAATTGATATGCTCACTATACTGATATCACACTATTTCAATCTTATGTAGGTTTCTTGTGCTTAGTTTATATGGAGTTGAGAGTGTCCAGCCTTTGGGTAGCTTATTAGGAGTTTTTATTTGGATCCTTGGGATCCCTTATTTGATTTCATTTGGCTCTTGTAAAGCTTAGTTAGATATTTTAGTTTTTTTATTTATTTTTCATATTGTTTTGTAAATCTTATATTAGACTTGGGTCAGAGGAAAACTACACATGTTTATTGGGATGCGAGTTTACTTTTCAACATTACATCTAACATAGGTCAAGTATTAGTTGTACCCATAGTTATCAAAATCTCGATTCGATCCTATGATTTGATGATTCAACAATCAAAAATTCACAAAACGATCCATGACCCTAGAAAAGGTCATGAACTAATCTAGTTATAGAATCTTATGATCCTAAAGTAGAATCTTATGATCATATGGTAAAATCTTACTATCCTAGGTAAAATCCTATGATTCTACATAATAACTATACTTTTTATAGATTTACTCCCAAATATATTTACCATAATTGTCATCCACTTTCTTCATTCTTCATGTAGTTTTCTTAAGGCTAACATTACATCCCATTTGAAAAAACTATTTATGATGTTGTTGAATTAATATAGTTTCTAATATCTAAAACAACTTTAACAATTTATGCAACTTGTAAGTTGCTAGAAATCAATCAATAACTATATGAGAAGTTAAGTGTGTAATCTTTTGCTCTTTTAATATAAAATATATTATTTTATGGAATATAAGTATACAATTTTCATGTTTTTATAGTTTTTTTAGGATCTTATAATCCTACGATTTGATTCAATGATCTGATCCTAAGGCTCCAAATAAATCCTAGGTAGAATCTCAATTTTAAAAGCCTTGGTTGTACTTGTCTTATATAGGATGCGGTGATAACACCTTGCATTCCCTATTTAGCTTATGCAAATTATCTTGTAAAATAAAAAATTTATGGCATGAAAATAAGGATGTTACACTAAATTATATAAGCACATTCACTTAATTATGTGAGAAATAGGATGAATGTTTAACAATAAGCTCATATGCAAAAAGAAGAAAAGCTAATATTTATATGGTTGGGATCTTATGAAGGAGACTAATAACTTGTTGAATGGAACAACCCATATTCTTGACTCATGTGACCAATGTCTAATAGATCAAGGTTACTCATGTTAAGAATCAAATGAAAATTTAAAAATGGTTGTAACGGGATTAGGTTTAAAGGTTAAGGAATAAAAGGTAAAAAGGGAAATCAACAAATGTATCCTAAAACCTTGTAGAATCATGCTAATATATAATGACTCTTCTTGTAATTTTAAACTCTTCAAGGCTTCATCATAATTTATCACCCATCATAATTAAAGGCCAAATCTCATCATGTTGACCTTCACATCATTTTTACCACTTCTCTTTTGAAACATAAGAAAAGAGACAAGCTAGACTTTTATTTTTGCACTTGAGTCATTGTTTACCAAAGTAGGTGCATATTTTTCTCCATCATATCTGACATAGAGATTTGGGCATCAATTATTTTACCCCATGATTTCCGCTTTGGTACCTTAAGTAGTTTTGTTTCCCTTTTTATGTTTTTAGCTCAACTCCCCTACACTTGTTCTATTGGATTCTCTTTAGCACTTCCTTCACTTTTAACCTTTAATCACATGTATATGTCTCATAAACAAGTATTCTAGATTCTAGAACAAGGGTATAGATATTTTTTTTTTGCTATGAGGTTAGGATTGATGTGGGTGATGAGAGGAATAAGCGTAAATATAAAAATCTCAATAGGGTTAAGGAGGGGTGTAAATTTTGTGTATAAAAAATGGGGTAAAAAGAATTTTGCTTATATGGTGGTAAATTTTATCATTTGCTCAATCAGGGTGCTTATGACTTAAAAGATTTCATTAACACATGAACAATTTCTAATATTCCCTATAGTCAATTAACATGCTTAGGGTGAATAATTGATTAAAATAAGCATGAATAAGGTCTATAAATAATATAAATCTAACAAAATTTTGAATATTTATGGGAAACCCTCATGAAAAAAATCACATTATAGGTCAAAAGCTCACTTAAAGTCATGTAAGAGTCATGTCAAGTTTCAATATACTCAAATTTCCTAACACTTTCTTGTCTCTTCCACATCTTGATAAATAAATATGTATATCTTATGTAAAATTTAGCATCTACAAAACTCAATCAATGTTATCATAGTCTTTTGATCCTCTAGTAGTTCTATTTCAAAATATATAGTATCGTCACACCCTAGATAAATCTCCTACAACTGAAAACATGTAAAAGTAGGCATTATTTGTATAGGTCTAAATATATGTTAAATATGTAAAAGCACATTAAAAATGTATACAAATCACAATCACTTCCCTACACTTAAATTAAACATTGTTTCAATATGTAGATAATAGAAATAAACAACATGTAACTTAAGCATGGAGAATAAATCAAAAACTTATAAAGTGTAGAAATCCCCCCTATCTCATTGGGTTGACTTCTAATTAATGCTTGTTTTAATGTCTTGATCCTAAATTGGTCTCACTCTACTCATCTCAAGATGTGTTGGTCCACTTAGAAACTGCTTCACCAAAGCCCTCTTCATATTGAACATTTATATCCTACAAGATAGTAAAGGACATAGTATTACTTTTAATAAAATATTTAACCTAATAATAACATAATGTTCCTAGATTTGGATTGATGCATGAATAAAAATATAAAATGTTTTTTCTAGTGTCAATGAATTTTGGTTTCTCTTTCAAAGGAAGAATATATTGTCTCAAATATATATACTTTAGCACATCTTTTTAGCATAACCACTTCTTTGGAACATTTTTCTTCTTATTTGATGCATCTATGCAAATTTGATTTTCTCTTCAATCTTGAACCTATATTTCCTATCAAAAGAGGGGAAATGACATTAAGTCAAAGTGTATTAATGGCTTAACTTGTGATGCCTACTCATTTTTTCATAGAATATGGGAATAATGTTCCAAAGATGGTCCACATTCAAGAGATATGATATTCCCTTTGAAATCTTGTTCAATTTTCTGATGAATTCTATTGGTATAACATTAATTTAAGTAAGGTGGGTGTTTTATCCCCTTTTAAAGTATCATGGGTCTTACAAACTCTATTGCTATGGCTTAAACTAAGTAAATTGGGTTTATATTCCCTTTGAAAGCATATTGGCTAAGAGGATATTTTTAATGTAGTATTTGTGATATCCCATTTCTCCAAACCCTAAAACATTCAATATATTTGACATTTAAAAATAAAATTATGTTTTTATTTTTATTTTTTTGTTACATCTTTTATGAAATTATCCTAGTTTCAATTTTGAAATATTTCATTTTCATTTCTTAAATCTTTCTCACAAATTTGTCTCTATAAAATCTTCTAAAGCACTTTTGGGTATTGAGCTTATTCTAAATTATTATTCTTTTAGTTTTATATTCATTGAATTTTTATGAGTTTCCTAGGCTCTTTTAAAATATCAAACCGAGTCATTGATAGAAAGACACTATTTATCATACATGTGTGCCTTAAATATGTTTTTTTCCTCCAATTGACCCTTTTAGATATATAAAATTTATAAAACTTTAGGGATAAATATATATTAGTGCAATTGAGTTTAAAATGATTTAAAATTTTAATATAATTATTTATATAATTTATGGATTTATTCAGATAGTTTTTAACCTAATAAATCATCAAATGCAAACTTTCTTCTTATAATCTTTATAATAACCTTTCTTTATTAATTAGAATGATTTATAAACACTTATTTTTTCCCTTTCCATTTCGTGGTTGCCTCCCCTTTGTAGTTATCAAATTGGGTTTGAACTCATTACCAAAATTACTCTTTTACCATTAACCATTTTTTCTTTCTTTCATTTTTTCTCATTCGCTCATTTCTCCTCCCCCACCTTTAATTTATTTGTGTGGTAGATGATTTGAAAATACATAATCTTCTCTCTAAGTTGGCATCACCATTACGTTTCATTTTTACATAACTTTCACAAATTATGAAGTTACTAAAATATCCTCCATTCTTTAAAACTATTTTCTTTTCTTTCTTTCTTTCTTTCCTTATTTTTTTCTTTCTTCCCTCATATCCCTCATTTCTTTTCTTCTCTACATCATCAACGAATACCTCCTCCCTTTTAATTATATATTATGCACAAAATATCTTAGAAGCTTAATCATTACGTTTAACCCTAAATTTACTATCATGCCCCCTTTAATTATCCACCTAACAAGATTTATTTCTTTTTTCCTTTTCCTATTCTCCTCCAACCAATACCCTCATTCTCCTTATTCATTTTTGTTCACATCATCATCTTATTCATTCCTATATGTTCACATCTTCTTCCTTCATTTTTCATCAATGATTGAAGCTTTATATCTCTTAAAATTCAATATCATAATAGTTTCTTCTAATCTTGATCTTTTCTCTTCTTCTTCTTCTTCTTCGTATCTTTTATTTTTCACATATTCTCCCTCTATTTTATCCTCTCCATTTTGTGGTCTTTTCCATCATTTCCCTTAATTTTTATAGCTTAGTTTTCTCACAACATCAAGATAAAAATTCATCTCCCTTTTCTCTGTAGTTCTATCTACTTTGATTTGTTAATATGTGATTGGCTTTGCTAATATTTTAATGGAATTTTCTAAGTTTTGGAGTCTTAAAGAATTTTCTTTCATCTAATCTTGCTTTCTTTTGCTTATTAAATGTTTAATTTTTGCTAAGATTTATTTACTTTATATAAGTATGTTGTAATTTTGTGAAATGGATGACTTATGCTATCATTTTTGTGATTTGGGTTTTTGGTCCATACCAGGGATTTTTCATCCTTTGGTTGTTTGTTTTTATTGATGAGACAAGGAGTTCTTAGTAATTTATAGAGTAACTTATGTATATATCATGTTATATTTGGTTGATCTTAAGAATGGATTATTTTTAGTTAAGATTAGGTTGATTTTGGGGGTTTTGATCTCATGTGTGTGTGTGTGTGTTTTTTTTTTAAAATGATACCATGTAGTAGATTTTTTGATTTAGATAAAAATTTGATATTTAATTTGTTTAATTATCCAAGTTCCTTTGATATGGTTTTTTAGAAAAAAAATAAGATTTGGAAGCTTCAGTAATGAATCTAGTATTTTGATGATTTTGATATTGGAACTAAGATTTGATCATACAGAGATGATCCTTGTTATTTGTAGAAAATTTTGTTTTATATTATGTTTATCAAAAATGAAGTTTTGAAGGTCTTAAAATTAGTTAATGTTTTAAAAGCTTTAAACATTCATCACTCACTTTTTGTGATATTTAAAATATTCATGGTTAAGGATGCCCTAATCACCCTAAGGAGGGTTTCGGTCATTAATAATGTGTTGTTGGAGATAATTATCTAAGAAAATGATTAAGATAACCCTAAAAGGCTTTAGTGGACTTTTAGAGTCAAAGGTTGATCACAACCTTTTACATTTGACCATTTTACCTTTATGAATGCTAAATATTGATGAATAGTGAATCCTAATTAATAGGAATATTTTATATTTTAAAATTTTAAGCTTCCCAATATAAGACAACATTTCTATTAGGTTATGAATAGTGATTTTGGTGGATAGTGAATTTTTTTCAAATTTGATGTGGTTCCTTATTTTAAATTCTTTAGTTATCACTAATTTTGGTTTTAATGACAAAAAATGGGTTTTGCCATATTTTGGGGTTATTTGAACTTGTGAATTAGGTTTCAAATCTTAAAAAAAAAATTTAGTTATTAAAATAATAAATAGATGAATAATATGATGAGTTAGACTTTAGGGCCTTGTTGGCTTAAGTTAGACTTTAAGTTGATTTGTAGGAGTCTTAATTGGTAAGAGATGCACTAATTTTATTTTTAGAAAAATATTTTGGGGTCTATGGTCTTTGTTTTAGGATGTTTCCCTATAGAATATTGAGTGATTTTATGATTTTTAGTGATCCATTAGATCAATGTATTCATGGTTTTGAATTATTTGTGATCTTTCTTTGAGGTTTGGTGTTAACCATAAACACTTATGTGTATTAATGAATATCTTTGTGAAGTGCTGAGATTCCTAATCATGATGGCCATGTTTTGAGACTCCTAGCAATGATGGCAAATGTTGATATTCCTAGGTGTGATGGCTATATGTTGGGATTCTTAATTGTGATGGCCATATTTGTTGTTTCCTAAATGTAATGGCCATTTGGTGATTATTTTTTCTGATTGCTTTTATCCATTTGTGGTAGACTAGATGTCCGTATATGATTTTTTTATGCCTTATTATTTTTTCCCTTGATTTTTTCGTTATGGCAAGACAATTTTCTCAATATTCCTTGGTTTTTATACCATATATTTATTGTTAGTGTCCTATAAGTTCTATCTATTGGTTTTGGGGCTAGATGTCTAGGCTTGTTCCTCATAGTTTGCATCCATACACTTATTGATAATGTGATTCCTTGATTTTATTTATGCTTATATGTTCTTATGTGGCATTTGTTGAAAAATATGATAGAGATGCTTATAGTTTTTTTCACAATTCGCTTTGCTTAATGAATCTTGTATAATTCCAAATCATACATTGATTATGTCTTAGGTTACTAGCTTTATTTTTTCTTATATGGTTAACCACAAACATGCATTATATATGTTTTAGTCTCAACAAGCTTATTATTTATAGGGATTGATTTCCTATAATGGTCTTAGGGATTCTTTCTCTTTACTTATGCTTGATCAAGTAACTGTCAACATGATGTTGTATAATATCATAATGTGTTTTGTGTGAAGTATGCTTATGTGAGATAATTATGCCATACTCAGTACACTAGTCTTACTAATAAAAAACCATTATAGTTTCTGTAGGTTTCTCATGGTTTTCTTGTGGGGATGAGAATGTTGAGAAATTGGGTGGCTCACTAGTCACTTTGGGTTTATATTCTTATGATCCCACATTCTACTTTTTTTTGGCTCATCTTGAGCTTTGGTAGATCTTTTAATCTTTTATTGATATTTTATATAGTTTTTTATGTCTTGTATCAAACTCAAGTTAGGTAATAATTACACAAGATTCATAGAGTATGAGCTTACTTTTAGTGTTGTAATAGATATATGTTAGGTATTGATTATATCATTCTTATGTTGAATGTAATAGTAATATTGTACATTTCCTATTTATCTTTCACAAAAATGTCATGTAAAACAAACAAAAAATGGCAGTAAAAATGGGAGTGTTATAACATTAAACCAAGTGAGGTGGGTATACTATCCCCTTTGAAAGCCTCTTAGCTTTGATGAGCTTTTTTGATATTACATTAAACAAAGTAAGGCCTATCTGGTATCCATATAAAAACCTCTTAGCTATGATTTCCTTTAATGTGTTTGGTGTATTTGTTTAAACATCCACTCATAGTATTTGATGCAAATAATCAACACCCATTTTGATTTGGTAACTAAAATAATGTGGCATGTAGTGAGTTAGTAATGATGTTTGATATTATAATTATGATGCATGAGGTTACCTTACATTGTAATCATACCATGTTTACATCTTCAATTATTATTTTATACCATGTCGCTTAATAGTTCTTATGTTATGTTTCATGCTATCTAAATGTTTTTAGTAGTTTAACCTTACCACTAAACAAGTATTGATGCTTTTGTTTATGTTAATTTGCTTATTTAAATGGGCATATGATGTAGTGCATGTATAAGCTCATAAAGCTCTGGTGGAGACATTCTTGATGGGATGTGAGCTAGTTTAGCATTAAGGAAATCGATATCTCTCTATTTTATAACTTTTGTTAGTTTAATGTTATTATGCTATTTAATCCTTATTATCATTGTAATAATTTAACTCTCACTAGAAGATGACTACTTGTTGGGTTCTTATATGCTTTGGTGATTCCAAACATTTGACATTGTGATTGCTTTCTTTTCATTAATATATTGGACATAATTATATTCACTAATAAGAACATATCCAACTATAAAACTCAGAAAAAAAAACTAGGAATGGTCATATAGAACAAATCATAAAGGTAATCACAATTAATGGATGATTTGAACCAAAGTAAATTATCAAAGAAGTATTCAAACTAATCAAGTAAAAAAATAAAGAAAGAAGTACTAAAAGATGAATGTTGACCCAGTTAAAAAATTGGGAACAAACATGGACACGACATAGCCTTAACAATGCTGGAAAATACTTGTGCTCAATAAAATCATATATTAATAGATTTATCAAGATGTACGGATCATGGAAAATATGGAAAATGTGCTTCAAATTTTTTTTTCTAATGAATTCAAAAACAAAAAGATAGCAACTAACAAAAAGGATACTTTCATCTGGTTAGTTACCAAGATTCAAGGATGAACTATACTCAATATATATTTAAAGAATAGTTTCCAAGACTTGAGAAAAAAATTAGTAAAGAATGAAATAAAGTTATTTGATCTTCAAGATAGCATGAATGTAAAAGGTGAGAAGTAAAAAAGAGAACAGGATAGAGTAATATAATCAAAAAAATTGAGAGAGTTTGATATATATAAGTGAGAACATAGAAGGAAATATTTTTCTTATCATAGAACCACAAGAATTCTAAAACTATATCTATTCTTTGTTCACTCATTTTGTAAGAGGGAAAGAGTATATTGAGAGCTATTACATAGAGTATTAGGGGAACACAACTAGATATAGTTTTAGGGTGACTTAGATATAGAGTTAAACTTGAGTACAAGGCTTGTAATTTTTTTGGGGAGTATATAGTAAAAGAGGAGTAAAACTAACCATGTATGTTTAGTAGAGTTGATCTAACCACGTAAAATCTCTATGCTCTTTACCATTTTACTTTGTACATTCACTAATGTGATGTAAGAGATAGTAATGGGGACAACACCTATTATGGGAGTGGGAAAAAATTTCTTCCTAGCCAAAAAGTTATTCATATTTTCATATAAAAGTTAAAATTTGGCAATGCTCAATTTACCTCCTCTTGAGTGTACTTGTGATAAACAATTATTGGTATCAAAGCTAGTTATTCTCAAGATAGTAATATATAGAGAATTCTCAAGATGTTTTCACAAGGTAGCTCTCAAAATATAGTATCTAAGATTCCCCAATTCAATAGACAAGGTTATGCTTCATGGAATAACCAAATGATTAACTACATCAAAGGAGATGAATATCAATGTTGGAAGATCATTCAAGATGACCTCTTCCAGATCACCAAGATGATTGAAAAGGGAGTTGAGATTCCTAAACTAGAATGGAGTAAACATAGGAAGATTACTCTAAGATGAAAAATAATTCAATAGCTATATGCATGATCTCATATACTATTGTATATGAAGAATTTTATCAAGTGGCTGCATGTGAAAATAGAAAAGAAGTATGGGATGCTCTAGAACTTGTAAACGAGGGCACAAGTGATGAAAAACAATGTTCAATTGTTTTATTCATGCATAAGTATGAGTTGTTCTATGTGCAGAAAGATGAGCCTATCAAAGACATATTCAAAAGATTTACTCATATAACAAGCGAGGTCAAATCTATAGGAAAAATCTTGAATACTAAAAAACGATGAGGAAGTTCTTGAGAAGCTTGAGTGAAAAGTTGATTGCTAATGTGACTACTATTCAAGAGGCTAGAAATATTTTTAAAATAACCATTGAAGAAATCATTGGATCACTTATGATCTATAAGATGCTACTAGAATCAAAAGCCCCTGAGACATAAAAAAAAAGGTAAAGGAATTTATTTTAAGGTCAATGTTATTGATGAATAAGAGGAATTTGATGAAGAAGGAGAAGGTGGTGATAATGATGAAGAAATCATGGTAAGATGAAGAAAGGAAACATCTTAACTAAAAATCCCTCTAACCCAACATTTTTCAAGTGAGGAGAACCAAGTCATAGGATTCATGAATGCCCACAATGTGAACATGAAAAGACAAGAATTAAATAAGAAAAGGCCAAGAAGGAATTCAAGAAAGCTATGGTTGCCTTTATCTAAGGTGACTTAGAATATTAAAAAGATGAGATATCTAATTATGTCAATCTATGCCTTACAACGTTACAAGAGAAATCAACCCCACTACAATCACAAGCATCTACCCCACTACAAAATAAAAAAAAAATATCAAACAAGGGTGAACTGTGCATAATAATAAAAAAAATTCAAGATATGAAGATAACTCTCAAGTAAATCTCAGTGATCTTAAAGCTAATTTATATAAATTTTAAAAATATAAACAAACATACTTGATTTTCTATGGTATTGATGAATGTATGGATTGGGTAATGCATTTTACACTTTAAAACATGATTACAAAATTACAAAGAATTCCATCATTTCTTGTGAGAATTTATTTTTGTCTAATGAAATAAAGTGGTCAACTGAAGAAGGAAATATCTTTTATAATTCTATCCACCAAGAGACTAAAGTGGAGAACAAGGCCTTACAAGAAAAAATAATTGAGTTGACTATTTTCCTTATCTAGATCCTCTTAGATATCTTCATAATGAAGGTGAGAAAAAAATTATGCACCTTATGGGAGAAGAAAAGGAGTTAGAAACCATTAGGTAGAAAGGTAAGTACCTCCCTATGTTAAATGCAAATTAAAATTAAATAAAGAGAAATATGGATGGTGTTAAAAAGGATATCGAGGAACTAGCAAAGAAAAATCATGAGCTCACAACTAAGATGGAGAATCTAATTGAAAGACTGAATGCTATTGAGATGAAGAAAACAAGATGGTTAACTGGGGAGAAAAATTCTAAGGATGCTAAATATTCATATTGATAACCTTAACAAAAGAAGACTTGGATATGTAGTTTAGGGAAATAACATTAGTGGAAGATGTAGTTACAATACTAAAGATAGTAATAGGAACAGGGACAAGAACAAGATGAAGCATTTTAAGAGATGTAAATATGTTGATTTTCCAAACCTTACTGTGAGCATATATTATGGAACTAGTAGTCATAAAACATCCAGTTTCCTTAGGAAGAAAAATGCTTATGTTATACATAGTAGTTATGTTAAACAAGTATTTATTAGAAAAGATCTATTGAATAAATGAATAAACAAAAGGGACCCAAGCTTTTTTAGATTCCTAATATAAAAAACTAATCTATTTTTTAGGTTATAATAAGAAAGAATACCTAGTGATTTTAGGATGACAACTATTTAAGACACATGACAAGAGCTTTTACACAATTCTTCTCACTAAAAACCTTCAATAGTGGTAGTGTGACTTTTAGAGACGATAAGAAATGTATGATTACACATTTTGGTATTTTGGTAAGGTAGATAAGTCATCATCACACTCTATTAATAATTTTATTTTAGCAAAAGGTTTAAAGCATAATCTTTTAAGCATTTCTCAACTATATAACTAGGGAAATATAGTTGAATTTACACATGATATTTATTAAGTTACTAACACTATCATAGGTATGACTATATTGAAAGAAGTTAGGTATAGTAGTGTGTATATGGATGATCTTATACTAATTCCTTCTAAAAATGTTACTTATATAAATGTTTTGCATGATTATCCATGGCTTTGGCATAAGAAGCTTTGACATGTAAGCCCTATACTTTTAAACAAACTTTGGTATCAAAAATTGGTAGAAGGGATTCCTATCATCTATTTTGAAAAGGATAAAGGTTTTGAGGAATATGCTAATGCAAAAATCTTAAATAATATTTTAAGTCAAAAAATGCAGTAAGCATATCTATACCCCTTAAACTCATTCATATTGATATATGAGGACCAGTGACAGTAAGAAGTAAAGGAGGAAAAATTTATGTTTTCATTATTGTTTATGTCTACTTAAGATTTACATATACTATATTCCTTTCTTCAAAGGAGGAAACATTAACTAAAATTTTAGTGTGTGAGGAAAAGTTTGAAAATAAGTAAACCATTAACTTTGAACTATTAGATATGACCATGGTACTGAATTTTAAAATCCTAACATCATTACATTTCATGGGGATAATGGAATTAATCATAATTTGTTATCCCTATATACTCCTAAAAATGGATTTGTTGAGATAAAAAATCATATACTTGAAGATATGACAAGTACAATGCTACTGGAAGGTGGAATATCTAAGAACCATTAGGTAGAAGCCATCATAATAGTCTGCTATATCATAAATAGAGTATTGATAAACTCAATGATAAAGAAGACCCCTTATAATCTCCATAAAGAAAAAAAAACCTAATATCTCACATCATAGAGTATTTAGCTATAGATGTTATGTTCACAATAAAGGAAAGGAAAACCTAAAGAAGCTTTATCCAAGAAGTGACAAGGATATCTTTATTGGATATTCAACACACAAAATTCCATACAAAGTTTGCAATACGAAAGCCATACTAGTAGAGGAAAACGCTCATATAATATTCGTTGAAGCTAATATAAATGTAGGTCAAGCTTAATAACAAAGTGACTATGATTTTTTTAGTGGAATGAAAAAAATATCCAGATAGCCCTAGTACTCCACCTCAGTGCAATGATGAAATTAATCCTAGTAAAATACCCAACAAGACTAATGTATATAATTCACATGATATTGTAGTGGGAATAGGGACATTAGATGGTACAACCTAAGGGGGAACTATAATAGAAACAAATCAATTTCCAAGGCATTGGAAGTACAAAAGTTGCCACCCAACATACATCATCTTTAGTAACATATCTGAGGGAGTTCAAACTAGAAAATCTTCTTGTCATACATATTGTGCTCTACCTTCCTATAATTTATTAAACTCCACGATAATAAAATAGCACTAAATAGTTCTGACTGGATAACAACATTGCATGAGGGATTGAATTTGTTCAAAAGAAACAAGTTCTAAAATCTTCTTCCTAGATAAGAAGTTGATTCAATAATTGAAATAAAATGGATTTTTTGAAACAATCTTTATGATAATGAAATAATAATAATAAATAAGGTAAGACAAGTCTAAAAATTCTATAGCTAAGAGGAAGGAATATACTACAATGAGACCACTACACCAATAGCATGCTTGGAAGCTATTAGAATCTTGATAGCTTTTGCAGCACATATGGATATAAGGCTTTAGCAAATGAATGTTAAGACTAAATTTTTAAAGAGGTACTTGTAAAAAGAAGTTTATATGAAATAACCCCTTAGATCTGAAGAGAAAGAGCACCTTAACCATGTTTATAAGTTAGAAAAGACACTTTATGGATTTAAATAAGCCTGATATCATTATATGAGAGATTATCTAACTTTCTAATGAAAAACGTCTATAAAAGTGGAAAATTGACACAAATCTATGTTTGAAGACAAAGATTAAGGATATACTTGTGGTATAGGTATATGTGGATAATATCATTTTAAGTGCTACTAATGAGCCTTTGTGTGATGAATTTGTAGAGTTAATGAAGAATGAGTTTGACATGACCATGATGGGTGAGGTAGGGTTTTTCCTTGGCTTACATATCAAAAGAGAAAAATAAGGCATCATGATTCATCAACAAAAATACGTAAAGGAAATACTAAAGAAGTATGACATTATAGACACAAAGACATATGTCACACCTATGCCAACAAATTGTAAGATGGACAAAGATGATAAAGGTAAGAATGTTGAGGAAACTATATGCATGGATATGATTGGTTCACTCTTATATTGTATAGCCAGTAGACCATATATTGGGTAGAGTGTATGCTTATGCACTAGATTCCAAGCTAACCCTAAAAGGTCTCACATTAAAGTAATAAAGAGAATATTAAGATATCTAAAGGGAATTAGTAATCTATGGTTATGGTAGGGAGGATCTATAATACCCCATTTTTAAAATGTAATTATAAATTAATAATCATATGATTAGTTTTAAGTA